>JAJJMC010014815.1:1172776-1201081 GCA_023531435.1 Papaver californicum | reverse complement strand
CCACGAGAAAGGCCTGATTTCTTTCTATAGAACTTGAGTTAGCCACTTTCACAATCCTAGTAGAACTAGGAAATGTGCTAAGTTTCCTTATTCCACTCCAACAAGATATATCAACTCCAAACTCTTTCCTAATCCCATATGACTTCCCCAAGATAGCTACTACTCCACCAAGGCTAGCCACTAGCCCATCAAACCACTCTAGCACCTCCAACTCGTCACTTAGCACATTAGCACATACGGTTCAGCCAACTTAGCGCCTGGGCGCTAGCAGCACAAGCTAGTTTGCCACCATGTGGCTTTGCCCATAACTTCCTCATACGAGATCAGAATGATCTCGTTCTTTCGCCGTTGGCTTTGTAATTCAATTTTCTACACTGTGGATGGTGAAAGGCCTAAATTCAGCAGAGTTTTAGTGGCTCCTCGGTAATTCTTCTCATACAGCTCCATTCTGCGGGTTTCTGAACTGTAACCTGAAAAGATGACTGAACTTCGAAAGTAATCAAAATACCTAATAATTCACTCAAATATAGCACATAAGGGTCAGGAAAAACTACTTTAAATGTATGATTTATGCACCTATCAACCGCTTCCAAGACTTTCACGTTGTTATTTTCAAACTGTACCTATAAGAGGTCCTCTGACGAGACCAATGGATTGTAAAGGAAGCTAGCTACTTGGTGTTCCATCTCACTATTCTACTGCTTAGAAGATCCTTGCTCAAACAATTTCTCCTGCAGCATTTGTGTTGTAAGCGAAAAAAACAACTATAGTTGTTTATTTTTATTGTAAAGCTAGCAGTTCTAATAGAAGTGAAAGAGTTGACTATATTATTTATATCCTTAGCAGTTGTGACAATAGACTCTCCTATCATTTGTACTAAAAAAATTTCTTTTTAAAAATCCCTTCATACCTGAATTTTCATATACCTTGTAGAATAAAATATGATATCGTATCAATTAGGAACTTGATAATCATTATACATTTCCTAATGAACCATCCTGCCAACCAATTATGAAATTTTGAATGATTATTCACATCCATTGTACTATGTAGACCCACATAAAGCAAAATATAAACAGTATATTCACAATGCATAAAGATATAGGCAAGAGTTTCTTCCTGTTTTCCACAATTAGGGCATAATTTGGGATGCCCACACGTCCAGCGAAAGGTTTTAACTCATGGAAATATATTCAAATCCCATATCTTTCTCCATAATTTAGATTTTTCTATCAGTCGGTCGATCTCTTTTAATAAGTTTGTTGTATAGGGATTTTGTTGAGAATTCACATTCACTTCCAACTTTCACATTAATTGATCATCAACTTTACCGTTAAATTGGATAAATAATATATTAACCACATTATGATCCTCAAATAAGTTTATTAATTTCTCAAACTCATGGTTTGTGGTTTTAAATCATGAGATCATTTAGTATTTCCATCTGAGGAAGATGACCTAGACCATTTTTTAGACTTAGACCTTCTGGACACTAATTATATTCCACCAATCTTATGCTCCTACCATTTCCCACTTTCCATACTGAATTATTTTTGACAATGCGAACTTCTTTTAAGATATTATTCTTACCCATGAAACAGTAATTTGTGGAGTTAATCCTTCATCAAGAATACTTTGTCCATGAAATATTTGTACCTCATGATTTGGATCCATAAAGCTTTTGGTTCTTCCAAAATTCTCCAACTCATCTTTTCCAATATAGCATGGCTGAAAAATTTGAGGCTTAGGAATCCCATACCCTCTTAAATTTTAGGTTTGCAAATAGTATGCCAAGCTTTCAAGTAAATTCCTTTATTTTTTTTTCTTTATCTTTACCCTAAATTAAAAAATCTTTTTGGAGGTTTTCTATCTTGTTAACCACTACCTGAGGAATTTTGAGGCACTTTATCTGGTATATGGGGAAAATAGAGGAAGAAGTATGCACCAAAGTAGCTTTACCAACTGAGGATAAAGAATTATTTTTCCATCCTTGGAGTTTAGACACAATTATATCCACCACATGCTGAAGAGAATTAATTTTGGAAGTATGAGTGAATAGATGAATGTCAAGATATCTGTCGTTGATGAAATTCTCTTCAACCCTTGAAAATTAGAGACCCCATCAATAGCATTCTTATGAGAATTAAGACTAAAGAAAATACCATATGTTCATTATACTTTTCAAATTTTATAAGCTGGCCAGAAGTTTTACTAAAGTCGGAGAAAAGTTTAAGGATGTTTTGTGCTTCCTCAGTACTTTCCTTTGTAAACAAAAGGTCATCATCAAAGAGTGGATGGGATGTAAAAGGGGCATTAGCCCCCACTTTGATTCCATGAATCAAGTTTTTCCCGTCAACAACCGAAAAAACTATGGATAACACTTCCATGCATATAATGAACAACTAAGGTGAATGAAGGCCACCTTGTCTAACTCCTCTAGTAGGGGTGAGTTCTTCACCAGGGATCCAATTTATAAGCACATAAAAAGATACCGTAATAATACATTGGGAAACCATACCACACCAATTTTCATCAAAATCAAGCTTTTGTATTATTCAGAGGATAAAGGGACACTCATTTTTGTCAAAGGCTGAAGACATGTCTATATTGATTCTCATAAAGAATTCACTACCTCTTTTGGTTATCATGGTGTGAACCAACTCATGAGCCACCATGATGTTACCGAATTTCTGGCTTTCAGGAATAAAGGCAGCTTGATAAGCGGAATTGATCTTTGGTAGCGGACTCTTAAATATATTAGACAACAATTTTAAAATAACTTTATATACAATGTTGCAAAGACTAATTATCATAAAATCAGCAGGAGTTTGTGGAAACTTAACTTTGGGGTTTTAAGAAAAAAAGTTGCATTGTTTTCTTTTAGTAATGGCCAGTAGTAAAAGAAAGGACCATCATATACACATCCTCTCCCACTCTATCCCAATTAATTTGGAAAATGTTAGGTTGAGTAGTTATCAGATCTAAAATCCTTGTCAGGTGGCATAGGAAAAATGATAGACATTCTTCCATAATAGTCATTTCGTTGAGATTGGCATTATCCTCCATATCAAGAACATTCTGAATGAGATAGATGAATTCATTATCAATATCAGGCTGAGTAGAAATGGCGATGTCTTGAAAATGTTTAGTTACCATAGTTGCTAAATGAGTACTTTTTTCTACCCAATCACCTTGATTATCTTTTAGTGTTTCAATCACGTTTGATACATATTTATTTTGTGTCTTTTTGTGGAAATATCCAGTCTTTCCATCCCCTAGATGTATCTTACTATCACCGCTTTTGTCTTTCCAAAATTTCTCTTCTACTCTATACCAATAAGCTAGACAATTCTCCTTTTCCTAAATGACTGCATTTCGTATCAAAAAAATAAATAAAAATGATTCCATTTATGTTATGTAAAGAAATATTGGACCAGACATATTCCAGTTTTTCTTTGGCTTTATTGATGTCGAACCTGATATCTCCAAAGGTATGCTTGTTTCGTTATTTAATATCGTTTTTAGTTGTTTTTTTTAAGTTTCTTAGCAAGTTTGAGATCATTGCTTCTCTGAACTGGTTTACTCCAAGAATTTTGAATTAAAGTTTCGCAGGAAGGGAGATAAATACAAATTCCATATGCACATATCTGGGCGATAAATACAAATTCCATATGCACATATCTCCTCTGTTTGGAAACCAAAATTTCCCGTAAAAACTTATGTTTGAAATGAAAGTTAAGGGTGCCTTTATCAATTTATGGGGTGCCATTAACACTTTTCTTGGGTTCCTTTAACACTTTTCCAAGTCAATTTTTCCAAAAATATTTATTTCCCAAAAATACCTACAAACACATAAAACAACACAATTAGTATACAGTCATGCACTATCAATATAAAGAATTGAGACAAATCAGACACTAAAATGTTTTATCAGCAGTATTAGAGCTAGACGAATTACCAACAATAGGAGGATTATAGGGAAAGTTTACCTAATTGGTAGGATTAGCACCACCATTAGACTGAGACCCAATAGAATCACCACTTGCATGATTTCCTTGTTGCAGTTAAATCAAAAGAAACAGCCTCTTGAAGAGAATTATTACAGACATTATAGTTAACGAAGGATTGAACAACTGATGCAAGAAAATGACCATAGCGATTGGCAAGTTGGTGATGATGGTCAGATTGATTATGGATGGTAATAGATGGGAGACTCTCGAGGTTGGTGATTGTTGGACAAAGGGTGTTGTAATCGGGTTCTAGAGATAACTGACTTTCAGGTGGGACCACAATAATGTTGGCCAAAGAAAATTTAGCAGTGCGGGTACGTTTTCTAGCATCTGCCCGAGGATTAATTTTCCTCTTGATGGTAGATAGAGTATCATGCTCAACAGTTAAGGAAATAATTTCTTGTCTAGTCAAGGAGGGTGAACGAGCAGGTAAAGCATTAATCTTGAACCTATTGAGGGTAAAAGTTTTTTCATTTGAACAATTTGTGTTTTGGAGCTTAGATGAAAACTGTATTGTGGGAATTGGTTTATGAATGACAGGGAGACCATTCTAGGTAGTGGTAACAAAGGTAGATTGAACAGGTACAACATTATAAATTTTCAGGGATGGAGATTTTCTAGTGAAAGGACCCATATTGACCTTTTAATAGATGTTACTATCAGTTGTGGAAGCAGAAGTATCCTGGAAAATTACAACTTTCTCTTTTTCTTTTGAACTAGAGTCGGAAATATTTTCCACTAAAGAAATTTTTGTTGACAGATTAGGCAGCTGGTGGAATAGCTAAATCTTCCATAGAATCAGAGCTAGAAAAGATAGGTACTGATTGTGGAGGCATCCATCTGGAGAAAGTGATTCTTGGTGACTGAGTTTTGTTTAGAAATGGATGACTCGGGCCACCAGATTGTTGAAGATTGGCTTAACTTTGGTACAAGTAGCCTCTCTATTATTAATAATATGACAAGAGTAGCAGAAGAATATTGGTAAGATAAAATATATGCATTATATGAGGAATGGATGGATTCTTCCTCTCGTAACCAGAGGAATTCCAGTTAGTAGAGGGTGTTGAATATTAATTTTGACACAAACTTTAACATTCTTTTTCAAAAGATGATTACCATAGGGATCTTTAGCTTCTACCAGTTCTCCCAACTTAAGAGTTAACTTATTTAAATCTTCGAAGTCAGTACATTCATTTGGAACATTACAGAGAACCATCCTCATAAGATTTTCAGTAAATGAGACTTGACAGTTGTTAGGCCAATCTGTAAGGGGAACTTCACGCAGGACTATGAGGTAGCCACGAAAGGAGGAATGATCTAATGGAAGCAAGAACGACGGCATTAGTTGTAGCTTCACAAAAAGGAACGATCTAAAAAAAAACAAGATCTCCGAGGTATCCCAACGGAAACAACAAGCATACCAAGGTCTTTGCTCTTTGACTCTATTAAAATCCGCTTCAGCAAGAAAACATATGAGAATCTTGTTCTTTAATCCACTAAAAGTAGTGACTGTATGGGATTGAAGAAGAGGCCATTGGTTGCATATGTATCTCCTAACAAAAAAAGTATGAACCAAAAATTTACTGCAGATGTAGGCTATCATGCACCATTTCAGTTGTTATCATTCTTAGCTACCACAACTGTTTTATCAATATAAACCGGTTCAGTAAGATACGATGGGAGTTATTTTGGTAGGATTAAGTTCTAAGATATTTAATGAGTTAAGTCTCGGATATCTTTATCATTTGAGTGGGATGCAGATGAAGGAATGCTTGAAGTTTCCATTTGAGAGTAGATGAGAAGGGATATATAAGAAAATTAAAGATAAAAACCAAACAAATAAGAGTTTTTGAAATGGATGGTGAGGATGATATATAGTTTGGTGATATGAGTAAAATGCCAAGAAAATTTCTTGTCACGAGCAATGGGACTATGATAGTTCAAATGAGCATGAGAAACTATCTGAAAAGAAACAACAAAGTCATCCTTAAAAATAGAGGTCTTGGTGGAGGGATAAAAAAGGAGACCGTGACCTTGAGTTTCAATTAGTGTAAGTTTTTTTTGGTATCGGGGAATGGTATGACCAAAAATTTGGATTGTAGTATCTATCTTTTTGGATACAACCTTGCAAGAGGCAATCCAAGATTTGACCCCCAATGGGGCACATGGAACAACTATGGGATGTCCACTTCTATATCTGATCTGAGCAAAAATTAGCTTCTTTAACTCAGATAGATTTCTACGTGCAACAGAGATTCTTTTTGTAATAGAGAAACTAGATCGAACAAAGGTTTTGGTAGTTGAGTATTTATGGTGGCTGGTTTTATATGCTATATTAATTGTTCTTGTCGAGACAAAAACCATTAATGTAATAAGGAAACTGGCTTGCCAAAACCTAGCCATATGGTTAGGGGTATAATGATAGTGAAGATGAGGCCTTTGGTGCGTGTTTTGGGCAGTGTCATTTTGCATGCACCAAACATATAAACCATGGAAAATCATTGTGTCTCTCAATAGGTGCTTCCTTCTTTGAATCTGCATGAAAACAATTAAGAAAACTAGAATCACACTTAAGAATTTGCAAGTAGGTGAGCCATTCGATCCCAACTTAATGATAACACAATGGAAATCGAAACGATAGGTATAGTCTAGAGTTAGACTTAGGGAATGGTTTTTCAAGAAGTAATGATGATTTAGGAGCGCGTAAGCATGGCTTTGAATTGGCATGATTTTCCAAGAGACGAGACATTTCACCAAGAGATCTAAATGTCCATTAACTGCGCAAATTTATTTTTTAAAAGGGCGATATTAATCAATTATCTCCAAAATAGAGAAAATTAAACCAAAAAAAGCAAAGTAGTTGAAAGATAAAGAGATTTAGTAAAAAAAATGGCAAATCAAGGGAATGATGTTGTTGCAAAGAATCCTTCTGAGTTTTTTCAATTCATGAGGAAAAATGCATTGAGACTTGATACCGAAGAGTTAGAAGATTTGATAGTTGAGTTGAAGGGTGAGATAAATAAGTGAAATAGAATAACTAAGTAAGAAATATTACGGGAAGAGAATGCAGAGGAGTATGCTCTTTGGAAAGAGAAAAGTCTTGCAAGGACTGAATGAGAAAGGAAAGATAAGGATGATCTTGATGATGATTATTGATGCATAGTGGTATTTATCAAATACCATTTCTATCACTTTTATCTTGTTCTCCTTTTTACCCATTTCTTTTGGTTATTTCCGAGCACATCCTTTTATATATTGTAAAACCCTAGCTCTAATTTTGTGTTGTTTAGAAGAGGTGTGAGAACCTTGATGCTTCTTTAGAGAATAGTCTCCATCAGTTTGTTATTTCCATTATGTCATTGGGTAGAAATTACAATTTGTAAGAGATGCCTCTTTAATCTTCTAATTTCCAATCTTATAATTGGGTAGAAATTTAAAGTATTATTAGAGAAAAACCTCAATTCTTTGTTTCTTCCTTGCTTCCAAGGGTAGAAGAAGCTTCATTTGAAGGTTGGTTACTTGTCTTTTATGGTGTTTGTTACAATTTTACATTCTAATTTCAATTATAAGTATCACTTTATATTAATTAGACGCAGAGAAACATAAAGTGATTATGAGGCATCTGATGGTGGTTATGAGTATTATTTGGAAGAGGTAAGTTCATCTGAAGAGAGTTCTGGAGTAGAGGAGGAGAAAAAGAAGGAATCATCAAACTTGAAGATGATTTGTACAAAGGTACTTCGCAGAAAAGGCGGATCCCCCCCATCTTTGCACGAACCATGGCTGAGAGGATGAATGAGGACTCAGATGGAGGTGCTAATGAAAGATTTAAAGTTGTTAGGGAACCACAAGGGTCAGAGACATCATAGGAAGAGGATAATAAGGATAACGACGACGAAAGCAATGATGATTCTGATGGAGGTGCTGATAATGGATATGGGTCTGCTTCTTCTTCTTCTGGAAGTGAATACAATGCACAATATGAAGAGGGGGACTGGTACAACTAGGATGGGGAGGATGACTGGTGATCACCCGTGGAACATCAGAGACAATCTTTAGAGAATTGATATAAATTTTAAAAATGATTAACAAGTTCTTTTTGAAATTGTCTTCTTGATGTTGTTGCTAGTTTTCTTCGTTATATTATGGGAGTTCCTGAAGTATTTCCTCCTAATAGGTTCAGTTCCCTCCTAATAGGTTCAGTTTTCTTTTTTAATCAGGACGACTTGAAATTTCCTCCTAATAGGTTCAGTTTTTTGTAGGTAATGTTTAAAGTGCTTGATGGGAAGGTTTTGTTGTTGATAGGAAGGTCTTATGTTTCCTTCTTGAAACTCTATTTTGGTTGTAAAGGGAGTTTCAATGATGTTAGTTGTATGGGTGTTGATCTTGGTAGTAACAAAATGGATTTTGCTGTGGTGGTTTTTTTTTATATTGTAATTAAGGGGTTTAAGGACTTGATGCTGAGTAGTTTCTTGGTTATAATTGTAAGAGTTTTTGATTGGCAATTTGATGATGTCCGTGCACAGATGATGGATCGCAATCAGTAAAATCTCAATCCAAGTAAGAAATTAATACATATTAAGGATAAGTTGTTGAGAAAAATAGTGGGTAGGTTTTTTCATGAGAGAGAATGGTTGAACCCCTTTAGTTTTTAGTTTTAGTCTTATCTGTTTCACATTTTATTTTGAATCCATACTTGTCGTTGGGCATCAAATAGAATTAGACAATTCGGGTGTATCAGAATTAAGTAACCTTTGAGAATAGAACAAAGAGAGTCATTTCTAGATAATTTTGACGAAGTTCTGTTGTAATGTTAATTAAACTATGGTGACGTTGATATTATAACAAAACATTTAGAATTTAAAATGTTTCTTTCATCTTATGTTTGTTTGGAGAGATGTATGAACTGGTTTAAGTGAATAGCTAGAACTTAATATTCATATATAGGATATATAATCAAAGTGAAACCACGTCATCACACATTAATTGAAAAGATTAAAATTGAAGAATTTTATTTTTTAAAATAAAAATATTTCCTATAGAACGTTCCACGTTTTCTTTCAAATATATACCATTAGAAAAGCTCTTAAAATCAAGTGACTGCAGCCGTTTTAATTTAATCTCATTTGGCTCTTGCCGTTACCAAGTCGTCCTTTGGAAGTTTGGAGTTGGACCATGGTAGCTTTTGAACTTTGAATTTGGAATATCCGGCGTAAAGGGGTCCACTTCATAATCGCACCCCTATTATAATAATAATAACAAAAAAAAACTTGATCAAAAACACCTGACAAAACCAATCCAAACCATTCAAATATCTGTACGGTATCCACATGTCACTTATCCAAACCATAACACACAACCCCCAACGACAAAACACCCCACTAAACCTTCTCTTTCCGAAATTCGAAAACAAAGCGCGAAAAATGAAGAGAAGAGAGAGAAGGAAATAATAAGAGTGAGAAGTGTTTTGATTAATGAGAAGAAGGTTGAGGAGAAATTTCAATTAGAGGGTAGGAAACTCTCTTTCCGGAATTGAAGATTTGGATCTTTACTTATATATATATATGGTGTTTTCTTTAATTTTCTAGGTTTATTTACTGGTAAGTAAGATTTGAGGTTTTCAATATTTTACACTCTTCATATTCCGTACTGTACTAAATCTAAGTAGACATTAATGAGAGCTTTTAGTTTTTTTTTTTTTTTTTTTTTTTCCGGTTTTTTGTTTATTTTTTTTTTATTTACTCTATTTGTTTTTTTTTTAGATAATTTTTTAGTTTTTTTTTTTTTTGTTGTTGAAATTTGTGTGGTTTTTAGCCCTTTAGGTCAGTTGTTAGGGTTTAAAATTGTAGTGATTATGGTAGTTTTTGACTAGAAATGTGTTAATTTAGTTTAAATATCTAGTTGTTTAATAAAAGTTTTTATGAGCAGACAGATTTAGTTTTTTGTTTTTTTTAGCTAGACGGGGTTTGATTTGAATCTTGATGGGTTTTTGTGTGTATTTGATGTTTGCAGGGATTTCTCTTGAGGATAAGAAGAGTAGTTAATGTAAGTAATAATTTTACTTCCCTCTATGTTTATCCGTTCTATAGAGTGACTGACTACCAAAATGGTGGTGGTGGTCAGAATTGTGATTTCATTATGAAATCTATTTGACATGTTTTATTGAAAAAACTGATTGGGGAATTGTATATAGCTTATTTGGTGGTGGTGGTGGTCAGGACTCAGGATTGTGGAATCACCTCGAGATTTCTTTGACAATCAATGACATGTCTTAATCGACGAAATGATTAGCCAATTTAGTTAGCTTATTAGGTGGTGCTGGTGGTGGAGGTTGTGACTGTAGTGGTGTTGGTGGTCAGCATTGTAGATTCATTCTGGAATTTAGTTTCGAACATGTCTCTTGTTTGTAAGCATGTGTGACTGTGTTTAGTTCATCACAGTTTAGTGTCTGAGTTTAACTATTTTTTACAAAAAGTCTTGCAAATTTAACATTGGTTGTTATTTATTTTTTTATTGTAGATTATTGAGAAATATTGAGGGAGTGCCATCAAGTCATTTACAAGTGTTTTGCGATCTAAGAGACTGTTTCATTGTTGTTTTATGATCTTTCAAAGGTTACATTGATATCGTATTTGTATTAATCTTGAAGCAAATATTTGGGTATGATGTTGACGCCTGGTTTTGAATTGGATTCTCTCTCCAGTTCATGTTTTAACTAAGCTATATGAAACTAGCTGTTGCCTCTTAAGTACCCAAAATGAGGACACGGACACAGTTAAAAGCGAAAGGAACCACCAGGGCTAGCCCTCAGCAAGCAACATTTGAGCTCAAATCTAGAGTAATTAATACATTAAATAAGCTTGCAGATCGAGATACTTATCAGTTAGGAGTTGAAGAGCTGGAAAAAACTGCTGAGAGTTTAACGCCAGAAGGTGTTGCGCCTTTTATTTCTTGTGTTATTGATACTGACTCAGGTCAGAAGAGTGCAGTTCGGAAAGAATGTGTTAGAATTATGGGTACACTGGCGAGATTCCACGATGGGCTTCTTGGTCCACACGTCGGAAAAATGATGTCTAGCATTGTAAAGCGTCTTAAGGATCCCGACTCTGTGGTTAGGGATGCTTGTGTGGAAGCTGTGGGTGTTCTGGCTTCAAAAATGAGTAATTACGAGGGAGAAAATGATGGGTCTTTTGTTTTGCTGGTGAAGCCACTTTTTGAAGCTTTGGGGGAACAGAATAAGGTGGTGCAGTATGGTTCAGCATTATGTTTAGCTAGTGTCATAGACAATGCTATTGATCCTCCAATCTCAATTTTGGCACGTATGTTGACTCGAATCACCAAGTTCCTAAAGAATCCTCACTTTATGGCAAAGCCTGCTGTAGTGGATTTAGTTAGAAGTATAATTCAGGTAAATGGGTAGCTAAGCATCTAATTTCTAGTGTCTCTTATAATTTCTTGTTCTGATTTTTCTCTTGCAAAATTTCAGGCAGGGGGTGCCTCATCACAGAACTCCTTATCTGCTGCTATGTCCAGCATTCAAGAAGCTCTTAAAAGCAGTGACTGGGCAACAAGGAAAGCTGCCTCTGTAGCACTGGCAGGTATTGTCGTAAGTGGTGGTTCTGCATTGCTGTCTTTCAAGGCGTCTTGCATCTGTTCCCTCGAATCCTGTCGCTTTGACAAGGTTAGTGAGTCTCACTTAACTTATTCGAAGGATATTCAGATTCCCCCAACTGATCTTGCATTGGTTCTCCTTGACTGGTTCTCGATTCCTGTAGGTAAAACCTGTTAGAGATTCAGTATCACAAGCGCTGCATTGCTGGAAAAGCCTTCCAGGATCTGATGTTGCTGATCAATCAGAAACGGGATCTTCTACCAAAGGTTTGTTTGCTTTATGTTAAAATTTAAATATGAGACAAAATTTCAAAGCGCCAGGTTCTGTAATTTAGCTGTGTGAATGACTTTATAGTTTTCTCTGCATGATTCAATTTGTTTTGTGATCCATTAGTAATTAGGAAAGGCTGTCACTTATATTTATCTTTTCACTACAGAGAATCTTCGAGGAGTTGAATACAGTGATCTTATCAGTGCAAGTGATGGTGGGTGGAAAGATGTTGCTTCCAAGAATATAGGTAAAGGAACGGTGAGCAAAAGGGTTCCTCTAACTGCTAGGAGAATGGGTGCAAATAATGTACCAAGTCCTCAAAAATCTAAATCAGAAGATTGGGAGATTCAAATTGCTGTTCCGAAGACCTTTCCAATTAATTTAATGGACAGACAGGAGGAAGAATCTGAGAGTAGTTGTCTTACTAAAGCATTTGAAAGAAGAACCGAAGATGCTAGAGTTCTGCAAGATAACACATATGATTACTCGCCAACAGATGATATATCTGAGTGTTCAATGTCTAATCTAGTTGATGGTAAGTTTGAGATTAAGCGTGTGAGTCATGACTTTCTTGAGAAAAGTACTGTTGTGAAGTCAGTGAATAGAAACGGACAGCCTACTGCTGAAGAAGTTGTGTTCCAACATCCAGTGTGTCCAGAAAGGTCACTGAATCGTCAGAGTTTGGATTCGACAATTACGGAATTGAGTTCACTAGTTGTGTGTGGGTGTTGCTCCCAAACAGCAAATGAGATGGCCTTAATGCAGAAACAACTTTCTGAGATTGAGAACAAACAGTCAAATCTAATGGATATGTTACAGGTATTTGCTTGCTTGACTTATACTTACTATTGACATAATATTATTATTTGCCTGTCTACTTTTTGTTAAGATAGATAGCATCCTTGTCCAAACTCATGGCCTAGGTTTCTCTAGCTTCTCTCTGTTTTTTTGAGTTGTTAGCTTGTTAAACTACTTCTCTAGGTGCTAGCCCATTTTCGTTCATATTGTCATACAGTGTTCAGCTGGAAACATCTTTTGGATCTAAGACACTAAAGCATTGGTCTGATGTATGTGCCCCACATGTGATATGGATACCCTGTACATACACATCAGAATGCTGTGATTCATTTCAATATTTTCTACTACGTACTTTGTTCAGAGGCATTTATGCAGCTTAAATTCCTGTGCTTGTTTTTCTTAATAATTGTTCAGCTGTTCATGGGGAGTACAATGGAAAGCCTAACTATGTTACACTCCAAGGTGCTTGGTTTAGAAAATTCAGTTGACAGAATCGCACAGGACTTTGTTCATAAGAACCATTCTAACATGGCAGGCTCCAAGGTTTTCAGAAACAGCCAAAGTGTCTCTTCTTCCCCAAGACTTTCTACCTGCACTCCTAGGTCATCTATGGATGTAAAGCCTAGACGATCTTCACGATTGGCTGCAAAGAGTAGGGATGTTTGGGAGGGCACTTCGGTTTCTGAGTGCAGATCAAGCACATCAGAGAAACAAGGTGTTGACGTGCGGAGAGATCACAGGCTAAATGTCACAGGCAAGTGTGTGAAAGCAAATATTATAAGTGAACCTAAAGATTCAAGTTTTCGTACACGAAAAGTTGAGGACAGTATTACTGCTTCGCCCCGTTACTTAAGCAGCAGAGAAAATAGTCTGGGTTATAATAATACCTTGTGGAAACGTGTAAAAGATTATATTTGCAAAGGTGACCTAGATTCTGCATTTGTCGAGGTTCTCCGCTCTGGTGATGACCTCACTTTGATGGAACTTTTGGATCGAACTGGTCCTGTTTTGGACATGTTGTCACAAGATACGGCTTGTGAAGTTCTTAGCACATTGGCATCTCATTTCCTGGATCACAGATTTTTGGGCTCCATAATTCCGTGGTTGCAGCAGGTAAGCTAGTACACACTCCTAGCCTAAGTACTTGTTTCATGTTATTTACACATGCAGACTATGAAGGATAGAGAATTTGTTTATTCACCATAAATCTGTAATCTTTTAATGAAATGAACTGCTTGGTCTCAAGTGTGTCAATTCTCCTTCCTGACTTTGACTACATGATAAAATTTTCTTCTGCAACAACGATAACTTGAAGCTATATGTTTTATGCTATCGCTGTGTTGTTAGATGGTGGAGTTGAGCATTACCTATGAACCAGATTACCTTGATCTACCGGCCAAAGCCAGGAGAGAGTTCTTGTCTGCTGTACAAGAAGCAGCAACCATGGATTTTCCTAACCCAGCGGACAAGAGATCCATCACACAGCTTGCATTGAAGTTGCGACATGCCTGGGGTGAGCTACAAATTGAATTTCTGCTTTAAGTATGCCTTACAAAAGAAAAGGTGTCTGATGCGTATCAGCATTTTTGTTCGGCTTCTTTAAAACTGAACCATTTTTCTTGTTTTGTAGGGAAACTCTCTTAACAACCGGATACCCCAGTTTGTGAATTACATACATCATTAACATCAAGTGTTTTCAAGTAAAGCTTTTACGTTTAAAGAGTCATGTGAAATGTACTTTGTTGGTAGTAGTATTAGTTCCAATTCCACTTGTTTATGAATTAGAGGTAATGTTTTTTCTCCAGTCCCTAGTGTTTGTAGAAGTTTATCAAAAATCTCGAAGTGAAGGAATTCCAATAACTTGTATGGCAGGTTGATTAGAATGAAATTATCATTAGCAGTAGACTGACATTCTGAATTGCTATATGTGGAAATACTGGCTATCTGTGCAATTTATTTTAACTCAACATTGATTCGAGAGCATTAATGTCTTTTGGCCTGTGCCAGTGGTTATAGTCACAATTGCATGTTAAATACATGTACACTAAGCTACCATAAGATTTCACAAAATGGACACCCCAGGATGCCAAAAAAATTCATAGTAGGAACTCCTAGTTGATAGTTCAGCAGCAGCATATTGGCAGCGGCAATTTAGAACAAACTCTTAGGTAGAAACTCAATATGGCAGGAGCAGATTTTTGACCCCAAGGCCATTCTCAAAGGTCGATAAGTTGACCTGAGAATAAGTAGTGGTGGTTCGCCAACTCCAACCGTAGATGATTTTTTCATTTTTTTAATCTCATTTCGAGGGTTGAATTCTTCATTCATGGCTTATGATCTCTCATTGGAGAAGGAATAGGACTACAGAGATCAGCCTCGATCTGGGGAGGCTCACTCTTGCTCCTGTTCTTTCTTGGTTTCGGTCCCTCTCTTCGCCGTGTTCCTGCTTCTCGATGTTCACTCCTTCTTTGGCCACTCCGGTGTATCCCAGCTTCTCGGTCTTCATTCCTTCTTTGGCTACTTTTCTTTCTAGTTTCTCTCTCTGCGCTTCTTGGTATTTTCCCATTAACTTCTTTTGTATTAACATCAGGGCTCTTTGGAACCTCATAAAGAGTTACAGGACCACCTCCTCTCTGAGCAAACAGATTTTCTGTATTTTCTGGAGGTGATTGAAAAGTCTCTAGCAACTCCACCACTTGACTCATCATTGGTCTCCCTTTGGGATTTTGACTGAGGCATTGGTAGGCCAAATTTGCTACCTTTTGTGCAACTCTAGGAGAATATTGTCCTTCCATTCTTGGATCCAAAATCCTCACCAATTTTTTGCTATGGATTAATAGAGGCCGTGCCCATTCAACCAAGTTATGTTCTCTGCTTGGCCTGCTCTTATCCATCGCTCTTCTTCCAATCAGCAGCTCAAGGAGTACAACTCCGTAACCATAAACATCACTTCTAGCTGTTAGATGACCTGTTCATGGGGAAGAAACCATGACTTAGCACATAAATAACAACTATGACCTAAGGCAGCAGCAGTGTATAGCTAGTTAAATCTTTTTCACCCATGAGTAAAATGATTCGAGATGACCCCTCCATGTGATTGGTTGGGATTTGACCGATCAGGACAGAGGAGAAGTTTGACTGTTGAAATTTTTATTTATCAAAACATGGGGTCTGTTATCTTCTTTTTTCCAAGTCAAACATAGGTCAATATAACAATCATACATTGTACTCTGGAGTACAAAATAGTGATTTTGGTCCCAATACTTCACAGGGAGACAAACTAAGCTCACTTACCAGTCATTACATACTCTGGAGCTGCATATCCATAAGTTCCCATTACACGTGTTGAAACATGTGTTTGGTCTCCCTTAGGTCCATCCTTTGCAAGTCCAAAATCTGATAGTTTAGCACTATAATCCTGCATAATTTGAACCGAACATTAATTTACAAAGACAATATGATTAGGATAAAATGAGTTACTAGGATTTTCTTATAGAACATTGGTTGTAAAAATTATACGGACCTCATCTAGCAAAATGTTTGATGTCTTGAAGTCTCGATATATGACAGATCTTTCCGCTCCATGAAGAAAAGCTAACCCTTTGGCTGCATCTAAAGCAATCTTCATTCTGATCGACCAAGGCATTGTAATGCATACCTCTGCAAGCAGAAAGAGAATTAGAATTAGTAACACAACAGAGTTCTGACGTTTGCTAAGGCTACCTCTTGTTTCATAACTTTAGTAGTAAATGAATGTAGGTACTAACTTCGGAAGAGATGCTTTTCCAAACTCCCACATGCCATGAATTCGTAGACCAACAACCTGTGCTCATCCTCGCAGCAGAAGCCAATGAGTTTCACGAGATTAGGATGGCTGAGTTGGCCTAGGTAGTTCACCTCTGCCTGCAGTGTCATCCACAGTGTTAACCGTAAACGAACAGATGGTGCACTAATAAACTATCTCCCGTCAAATTCTAGTCAAATCCCTATATGGAAACGATTCTACAAAATTTGAGAGAAGATTCAAATGATTGCATCAGTCCATAGACTCCGTACGTTGTATTGTCTTTTTACAACAGTGAATTAATGCTATAACCCCTAGTACAAAATTCTTGAATAGGATTTTATTCTTTCTGTAGAGCATTTATTTTATTTAAACCCAAATCAAATATCACCTTAATTATCCTCTAACTCATGCTAAAATATTGTTTCCCAGTTAATTTCTAAAAAACGTAACTACATAAAAAGGAAAACTTGACTGGTACAAATAATCAGGAAGAAGAAAAAAAAATGCAAGGAAAGACAAATACCAGCCACTCTCTATCTCCTTGGAATCCCTCCGGGTTAAGCTGTTTGATTGCAACTTGAGTACTCTTGATACCCTGCCTGACGGTTTCGTCTACTAGTCCTCTATACACAATTCCAAACCCACCCTCACCAAGGATTTGATCAGGCCTGAAGTTCTTGGTCGCTATTTTCATCTCAAGATATGAAAATATGTAGACATTATGATACCCTGGATTCTGACGAAGATCTTTGACATTTTTCGGGGTCTGCACTACTGGAGTGCTATTTTCACCAGGTTTTGGTAGTTGAACTGGCGCTGGCGCGCTTTCTGGTTTGGTTGGAGATGGTAATTCAATTTGTTTATGTTGGACTGCATTACATAAATAAAAGACAGCAAACAAGTCTTCTTTATTAGTCAAATCAATGTCCTTGAAACACAATGCACACAACACAAAAACACAAATGGTAACTTGATATGTTTGCATTTACAAACATAGAGTGCGTTAATTAAGAATTTCCATGGTTACCAATAGCCACTGTCTATATCATTCCTCTACCAAAGGAATACACAAAGATAGACTTATTTCATAAAAGGGAAAGCTTTTCGATGATGAGAATTATCTTCAAATCATCACATTCTTAAAACAAAACTAGTCTGGTGGTAATCAACTTATGGAATATACATTTGACGACCCTAACGACATTTTAACATAGATCCTTCTCTATACATAAAATGTTTGGCAATCAAAAACACAAAAAAATATGCATACGCGCCTCTCTAGTAGAATGATACAGTCATTGGATAGCGATACCAACAACCTGAATTCATTCAATATTTGTCAGCTTCCAAAATTCTACCAACCAATCAGATAGACATGAATGTTGGCTATCTCCTTGAAACCCATTAACATCCAGAAATACCAAATCATCGAAGTTTGTATCTTTTTTCATTCATTACAAATCTAAGCAAAAACCCATAAAGATAATCAAACAAAAAAGAGGAATCAATACCTGGTTTATGGTCGGCAAGAGTTTTGCAGGGAGTTAAGCAATTCCCCATCAATTTGAAATTCCTAAACATTTTGACACATTTCTTGATCTTCCTTTCTGTAAGATCAGGAAGTGAGCATGTATTAGGAAACTAAGAAATGGGTTTTGGTTCTGGGTTGGAGAACGGAATTCCGAAATTGGGGGTGTAGATTTAAGCTAGAAAATCGGAAGAAGAAGAAAAAAAATGGAAAAGTTTTGGTATTTTGTTTCAAATTTCATATGTTGTTTTTGGTAAATTTCGTTATGCTCCTTTTATTAGTGTGTTTTTTCTTTGAAGAGCTGAGTGCCGCTGAATACGCCAAACCATTAGCTGTTCTATTCATCTTTACCGAAATGGCCTTGTGTTTACATGAATTATAATCATTCATTCCTTTTCTCTTCATATATTTGACATATATAGTCCCTTTTCGATTTTTGAAAGTGAAATAAAGCACGGGGCACAATTAGTGAAACTTAGGTTGGATTTGGTAATGTTTTTTTTATCTAAAAAGTTCCTAAATATATAGGAGTATATGTTAATAAATCTTAATATTGATGTTTGGTAAAAAATGAATTAAATTTTTTTTTTTATCTAATGTACTTCTAAAATTCTTATCTTTTTCTTTTGAAAACCGGGGGAATGAGCTTTTAAAAGCTGCAAAAGCATAAGCTTTGGTCCCATCTAAATTTAATGTTTGATTATTTATATACAATCAATTTTTATTGCATGTATTTTATTCTATAAATATTATTGTTTTTCCTTTTCAAACTATTTTATAAACCATTTTATAGAACTTTTTGTTTTAATTTATCAATAATAAAAATAAGAGCAAATATTAAATAATTATTAATTTTAATTAGATTTTTTGGTCCACCTATCTTTTTTTTGCTTGGCAGTTAGTTGAGATAATTCCTCATCCTCCGAACCAGATACTTCATCTTCACTATGATTTTCTCCATCAGCAGCAGTATTAGTGCCACCAGCAGCGATATTAGCCTTTTTCTCCGCCTTGCGTCTACGTTTTTCATCATCTTCTTCTGCTTGATCAGCCCAGAATTTCTTGGTCCGTTTTCTTGATCAGCAACAGTATTAGTGCCACCAGCAGCGATATTACCCTTTTTCTCCGCCTTGCACCTACGATTTTCATCATCTTCTTCTGCTTGATCAGCCCAGGATTTAGACGAAGGCTTTTTCATGGAAGAGTTAAAATGAGAAGGTTTCCCAAGATTTTCAGTATCAATTACATCATCAACTTCAGGATCAGAATCCACTTTTAACAATCATAATAGTAGTAATAATTAGTAACTTTAATATACATATATTTAATAGTAATTTTTTTAATTGTTTTTAAACCCAATAAAATTGAATAAAACTATTTTCAGTGATATATCTGTTTTTATCATTTGCTACAACAACAATAGTTGAATATGATATTTTACCAAACATAATTTGATAACTTTTTTTTAACTTTAACTTTAATTTATATTTTACCAAACGTTCAACTGTTTTTCTCACATAGCACAGCACAACAACGCACAACAGAAAAGTACTTTTATAAAAAGCACAACAATTCCAAACTAAGGCTTAATTTTTATTTAAGTTGACTTAGTTATAAAATTATAATTTAATTAATTTTTCTTAACAAATTATTGTTTTTTTTTTGCTTTTATAATTTTCTTAATTTAGTTTTATTTATTTTTAGTATTTGTTTAAAATATCCTTAAGGTGTTTTTCCTTTTAAATATAAATATTAGATGTTTTTTAAAGCATATAAATACTACTATATATTTATAAATGCCAATGTTTTTTGAATTTTTCTTATAATGAAGAACTTAATAAAGATGAGGTGGTAGGCCTTCCTATTAACCGCCAAAAAAGCACATCAAGATTCCATTGAATATCATTATGATGGGTGGTAATATTGATTCCCTATTTTTAAACTAGTCAATCTAAATTTTTTTAACTAAAAAATAGTTATGTCACTATAATATAATGGTAAAATTATTAGATTATAATTATATTAATAACCTCAGTTTAAAATGTATCAACACCGAATTATTTATCGATTAGAAAAAAATAAAAGATAAACAAACAATCTAAAGATGCAAGTGACATAATTAAACCGTAACACAATATATATAAAACTGATTTCATTATCTAAAACCTATAACTTTCCCCAATATGTACTCCCTGGTCCGTCCAACATACATATGACGAAGTTTTAGATTTTGATTATCCATGTACACCAAACTCTAATTTTAAAATGAATTTTTCCTATCATCTCCATATTTACGATAAATGGGCATCACAAAAAGTAATTAATGCTTCCGCTTTTTAACAAAAGCAAAAGGATAAAATATTATTTTATTTTTTTAAAATATTATGAAAATTAAAATATTTACATAATCTAACAGATTTTCCCCCCTCCACCTGTATAATTTTGGAGGGAGGTAGTATAAAGCCCACATCACATTCACAGCTTCCCGTTGATTCATAATTTTTCCTTCATTCCGTGGGAATTTTGAAACATGCCAAAGTAAATGGTATTTTTTAAATCACTTATAAATAAGGTCACTATCGTAATTTACGAATGAGTAGTACGTTTTATTCTACCGCGTTTTTCTTCGGTTTTCGCGTTTTGTCATTTTCCTTCTCGAGTCTTCGTTTTTTCATTTAGAGACAGAAAAAAGTCAGCTCACGCGTTTTTTCATTTACAAAATTACCATTTCAATCATTTTTTGATTTTTCATTTGATCAGAGTGCTGCCTCGAGATCTTCTATGTCTTCTGATGATCATCAAAAATGTATGGTTCACACCAAACACTTGGATACCATAGATTATAAATTTTTATTGATTGATAATATGGCTTCTTTCTTTGTAGAATTTTAGCAGGTTGTTATCATTCAACAGGTTGAGAGTTGAGAGTTGAGAGTTGTTAAAATTATAATAGCAGGTTGTTATCATTCAACTTTGATTCTTTAAAGTCGTTGATTTATTTGTTAATTATTAAGTTATGATCATATTAAGGCAATCCAATGGTTTTTCCATATCACATTGACTGACTATTTGGTTCACGACATCATTAATCCTATGTTTTTTAATTAATTCCGTGCTACGCACCGAATTGTGATACTGGCTTTAATATTTTTTTATCTTTGGATTTAGATAAACATAGAAAGCTAATTTCTAATTTGCATGGGCTATTCTCATCCATTATTTTAATTTCTAAAAGAACGGTCGTGTTTTAAACATAGGAAAAAACGATGTTTATTATGCCCGTTATAATCATTTTTACGTATATGATAATTGTTTTTTTTTAAAATTATTATTTTTTCATTTTTTTTTATAAATAATATCTTAACATAAAATTTTTAAGTAGTTTTTAAAAAATCCGTTTTCACGCCCGTTATATCCGTTAAAAAAATAAAAAAATATTTTTTATCCAATTTTTTATTTTTAAAATAAAAGATTAAATATTACAATTAAAATAATTAAAATAAATGAATGAACAAATAAAATAAAATAAAACATAGGAACACTCTTATTTAGACACGTTATAACCGTTTTCACGCATGTGATAATCGTTAGATAGGAATTTCAAATCATTATTTATTTATTTTTCCTAAATAACTGTTATCACACCTACAATTTATTTTAAAAAGTCAAAAAACACATTTTTTCTAAATAAAGTGTTTTTTTGCCCGAAACGTGCTCATACCTGTCAAAACGCGTTATAACAGTCACAGCCTATCCTCGTGACCCGTTTTTTCAAACCTTGGTTCTAACTCGGGGTAATATCAAGGTTTGAAAAACGACTGTTTTTCCGAGAAAACGGCCGTTAAAACAGTCACGCCTATGTAGCGTTTCCACGAGGTTCACCGATATCCGTGTCTAAATAACACCAACAAATAGGAAAAATGTCATTTTTAGGCCCGTTATAACCGTTTTTCTAAAATTAATTTTTTTCGTTTGTCTCTTCTAAATAACATTTTAACATAAGTTTTTTGGGGCCATTTTTTCCTTTTTCACACCCGTTATATCAGTTTTTTTAGAAAAAAGAATATAAAAATATTTTTACCCAATTTTTTATTTCTAAAATAAAAGATTAAAAATTACAATTAAAAAATCCAAAATTAATGAATAAAATAAAATAAAATACATAGTAACACTATTATTTAGACACGTTATAACCATTTTTACGCATGTGATAACCGTTAGATAGGAATTTCATATCATAATTTATTTATTTTTCCTAAATAACCGCTATCACACCTGTTATTTTATAAAAACGTCAAAAAATACGTTTTTTGCCTGAAACGTGCTCACACCCGTTAAAACGCGTTATAACGTTCACGGTCTATCCCCGTGACCCAACCTGTGACCCATTTTTCAAACCTTGAGTAATATCCAGTCTCTTGCAGCCTTTTTCATTACATCGAGTTTTTTCAGTGGGGACTTTGTTTACCAACTAGGGATGATGACGGTGTTGAAATCGGGTTTTGTTACCTCCGGTAAGTACTTAGTCTACCAGCTAGGGGTAACAACTTCTTGTTGCACAAGACTGGTCTTTTTAAAATTTGGCTTTTTTTGTGGAAATCGTTGAAGAAGAAGGCATTTCAGTCTTTGTTTATCTTCAAGTTCGAGGTTCAATACAACAACACCCCGTAGGCAACTAAATTCAAAAAAAAAGATAGTAGTTAATGTAACACTGTCAACCAGTATGTGAATGACCTTAATCATCAACCAAGAAAGCTTCATCTGGAATGTCTGAATTTTGTGGTTAAAACTTTACAGGCTAACACCTGTTCTAAAATTGGCTACAAAATATTCTGTTTGGTGTCTATATGAATTAAATTCTTTTTTAGATCACATACTACAGAAAAAAATATATTTCACGATAATGTCTTGTAGCTTCATTTGTCTAGTTTTGTTTTGTTTGAATAACTCCAAGTTTTAGCTGCGGAAAACCAAATTTGTACAACCCCAGTAAATAGGGGTGCATATTCGTCCGGAACCAACTCAGACTTACTATACTTCAAAAAAAAAAAAACTCAGACTTACTTGTCATTATATTAAGCTAACAACAATATCATATAAATTACGAGCCGGGATGGATTTGTAAAAATACAAGCTCCACTACTTATAGTGTTATGACCATAATTGTTTTGAAAACAAGAAACTCTAATTTCAAAATTCTCAAAGATATTCAATTGATACGAATTCCGATTTTTTTATATATTGTTTTTAGTTATATTACCACACAAAATGTTGTAATAAAATATTAAAATATATTTCTGACTAATAAATGAGAAATCCTACTAGTATGACAACTAATATTAGATAATATAAATTTATGTACTTGGCTAAATTATAAAAACTACTTATGTGCAAACTTCTGGGAAAGCAAAGCACATAAATATCAATTCCAAACTTGGATTCAAAAATATTTCTCATAATATTAATTAAGATTTTAGCTTTGAGTATCAAAGGAAGAAATATGAACAATAATATATTTAGAGTTAATTACGTGTTCAATATTTCCTGACATAGAATCTGAATTCTAGTCAAAACAAGATTAAATTATGCCAAAAAAAAGAGTTACTCTGACATGAGTTCAAAATATGGATTCACCACTAGATACATATATCTAGTTTCTTGAAATTTCAACACTAATCCATGATAAGAGTCATACTAGCTTGATGCCGAAACAATAAAAGTATAGTAAACTATACTATATACGCAAGTCAATACAATAAGTTGTAGAAACAACCATTGTATATGTTTCTTTTTAAACTTGGATCATAAGAATGATCAAGTCATTTAAACAACTAAAGCCATGTAAAAAAAGCTTCGCATGTTATGTTTTCAACGAGTACAACTGTAAAAACTTGATAGAAATGAAAAAAGTTAATTCCAATAGATATTAATCTCAATTTGAAGGATGATTCCTTTGCTTATTTTAATATTTCTTCAACTTTTCAAAGATTAACTAGAGATTGCCTCAACATTTCTATGTCTAAAGTCTAACCAATGAAGTTGAATTTAGTAACCAACTCAAGCAACCGAGTTTGGAACTAAAGTACTTGACAACCAAACTTGACATACCAACACTCAGTGGGTTCAACCACTTATTGCTCTAAAATATCCATTCTTAAGTTTCTAAGGTTTTTAATTGCTAGTTTATTATTAATGATTTTCAATCACTTGAATTCACAAACCTAAATTTTGTGTTTGTGAACCTATTGATTATAGAACTAAAATGATAAGGTTAATAAGTCATTTGAATTCATGAACCTAATAATGGGAGTTCGCAAACATATTAAATAAAATTTTCCCTGAGACCATTTTTACATTTAAGTTTGCGAACCTATTACGGTGAGTTCACAAACCTAATGAAGAAAATTTCTCTTGAGCTTCAAATATCGGCTGAGTTTGCGAACCTAATGGAAACCTAATATAGTGAGTTGGCGAGCCTAATAAGAGACAATCCTCCTGTAAAATTTTGAGCATATGGGTTCACGAACCTATATTAGTGAGTTCGTGAACCTAATAAGTTCAGATTCTTCTGAAACTTTATTTGTACTAAAATTCGCGAAACTATTTGCTTGAGTCCATGAATCTACAAATCTTATGAGTTTTATTTTCTCTCTAATTTTCCAAAGAATCAACCGTGAGTTCGTACTTAAAAGCTTAGTGAACAACCCAAACTCTATATCTTTGGGCTCATTCTTATTTGATTATCAGGAGAAATTTCCACACATTTACAAAATGTTATTTCTCCGCTAATTCCTTTGGCTAGAAAGTCCAGTTCTTTCCTTGAAAGTTTTAAGTTATATTTGGTAGTAATTCTTCTCATAGAATTCTATTGAGTTAATAATTGTATACAACTTCAAACCATGGAAATAACCTCATTGCAATTCAAGTTCTTTCCAAAGAAACAATTTTCTATATCTTAGGAAAACGACTTTGATTTAGCAATTGAGAATTATCTTGGGTTGTAAGAAATTCATTGCTTACATCTTAAGCCACCCAATATTGATTGATATCAGCAGTAAAGAAAACTAAAATCTTTTCACCCATGTTGTAGATGGTGGATTTTGACAAGAGTTAGAATCGTAAAATTCCCCTCTGCCCAGCAACAAAAACATAGAAATATTCGCGCATATTTCTGGCTTTATATTAAAAAAATATGAGGAAGCGTCGTTGCACTAGCACCGCTCCTCAAGGAAGCGTCATTTCCTTAGCACCATACCTCAAAATATGAAAAAAAATGTATCTCTACTTATATTCCACAGGAGAATTAAGGATATAGTCTCTACAAATAACTACAGGCGTTCTATATTAATCATGTAGTCCCTCTAACTGTTACAATATTTATGCCACGTCGAACCAGTCTCAAGTCGCATGATTCCCATAGCTGAATTCGTTGAACTTGTCTCGAATACGCATCGATAATCTGATAACATCTACACAATTCTGTGAATAGCTGATGCCTGATCCTCGAAGACGCATCCTAGCTTAATGCCCTACTTTCAAAACACATATTTCAATCTAGTGTTTGTTCCTCAAGGACGCCTCACTACTTCAAGACAGTCCCTCAGGGACGCGTTTCCGTGATTTGAAGAGGAAGTGAAGTGACAGGCCTAGTGAATATGATTTTTGGGCTTAGTGAGTTATGGGCCTTTGAGTTAGAGTGGACTTTATTAGAATCTGATTTTGGCAAGCTTGCCAAGGGTTTTGAGTTGTAGGAAGAACGATTTTTTGGGACCCCCTAGAATTTGAGGGGACCATCCCCCATTTTGCTAAGGTCATTAGGAAGTAATTCCTACCCCCCCTATCCATATAGTTTTAGATATGGCCAAAATACCCTTACTTAATTAAAATTAATAATTAGAGTTAGTTAAATTAGTTAATTGTTAGTATTAGGTGGGATAAATTTGTGAATTAGAATTAGAATTATTGAGAGAGAGAAGTAGAAGGAGAAGAAGAGTTTTGGGAAAATAATCTTGAAACCTAGATTTGGTGATTCTCAAATTCAAAATGAGTGATTCTAGTGCAAGCTCAGAGGAATCGGAACCTTCAAATCGTAGAGTAAACGAATTATTTATTAATCTTCACAACGATCCGGAGATGGATGATTTGTTAGATGGTGAATTTTTTATTACCCAAACCCAATCCCAATCTCAAAATGAGGGGTTAGTCGGTTATCATCCAAGCAAAATTAATTCAAGTTCTTACTTTACTAATATAAATTAGAGTATAGTAATAAGAACAAGTTCGTTCCCACAGAGAGGAAGGTGATTGTTAATTACTTTCGATTACTTATGTAAACTGGGGGGTTTTGGTTGTGATTATAACCAAATTATGCTAAAACAAATTGATTAAAACGAATATCAGAGATAAAAAACATCGGTTAGAGAGTTCATCTTCCATATTCCAACATGTTATCAACCAAATCATACTCAACATTCATGCACTCTCAATATCAATAACCATAAAGCATCCTATCACAGGCTTACTCCGGCAAAACTCCTATTATCATCAAAGGTGCAAGAGCCACTCTTTGAATCCCTTTCAACGAATAACTTGGCGCAAGAGTCACTCAAGTTTAACCCAATGAAAACAATGGTCTTTGTGAGTTGAGATTATTCTAAGCAATCCGACGCAAGAGCCACTCGGATTTAACCTAGGTCACGCTTCTACACATAATTGCATGGTAACATCCTGTTATTAACAACTATGTTATGCTACTTGTAACAAGGATCTTTCGACAATTCCGGATCTCAAACCCTATTTTAGCTATAGATGTCAATGCATGCTGATCTAATTCGCGACTTAAACAAACAAGCAATCCATCATACAAGGCGTTATAAACGGTAGAACATAAGCGATATTGAAGAGATTATGAAAATATGAGAATGAATACTTCAATTAGTAAACATGTTTTCCAACTTAGGACTACATTTCTAACCAATAAAAAGGTTTAGTTCATCATGGATTTCTCAAAATCCATGGAAAATAATCAAGAAAACAAGTAAACCAAACCCTAGAAATCGTAACTCCAAGCCCTAGCTTCTTATTCTTCTTGTGTTTTTTAAGTCTCCAAAAGTGTCCAAGATCCCTTTCTAGGGTTATGGAAGTCTTCTTATATAGTCTCCATCATATCTAGGTGTTAGAGTCCTAATGGGACCATGATACCTTGATTTAGAATTCAAAAACGTGTCTTAGAAGTGCCTCCCGTCGAGTCATAATCGGTAGGCAAGACCCTCTCTTTAACTACCGATTGTAAGGGCTCAAAATAAAACTTTCCTGTACCCTAAACGTGCCACAATCGGTAGGCTCGCTTTCCGTGTAAACTACCGATTGTTGGAGCTCAAAAACGAAGTTTCCCTGTACCCGAAATCGCATATAATCGGTAGGTTATTTTCCCTTGTCAACTCCCGATTGTGATGCTGAGTGTTTTATTATTTTCTTTCGGCTATTTTGCTCATAACTTGCTCATACGAACTCCAAATGACCTAATTCTTTTTGTGTTGGCTTCGTCTTCTCGTTCTCTTCAAAATGGTATTAAGAACTCCTGGATTTGAATGAGTTGAATTCGGTCTTTGGACCTTCTCCATTGACAGAACTTAACTTCCTTGTTCATTTCGTGTCGTAATGAACTTCTTTCTTCTTCTTTGGTTGAATACACTTCAAAAATCCTAAGAAATCATAAAAAAACAAAATCAAAGCATAATGATATGAAAACTAACAAGAAATCAATGAATTAGAGCCAAATAATGCAAATAATGCACCTATCAGGGGTTTTACGAGATAAACGAGGATCACAACGAAGAATATTATAATGTTTTTGATGCTCAGGTATAATTGTTAATGTGTTTTGTTGCTTGGGTTGGCTTAAATTTGATGAAAAAAAATCAAATTTTATAGCTTAGATTCGGCTACCTCGATATAAGTTCGGGTAGAACATAAAAGAATACAGGTAGCCGAAATCTGTGTTAATTGAGGCTTGGACTAAGTTCAACTACCTAATTGAAGAACACCTAATGTTCGGCTAGTTCGAGCAGAAACAGAGTTATGTTCAGCTAGTTCGAGCCTAACATCGTCTTAGCCGAACTCTTAGTTACAGAAGTAGCGAGAACTTTTAAATACATAGTTCGGCATTATATGGTAGTAAAAGGCCTAGACGAACATAAATATTCGGTTTATATAGGATTTATCGACTTTGACGAACTAGTGTGTTCGGTTAGTGATGTGATTTTATATAGTGGTAAAAAGAGGTTCGATTCTCGAACTT
>JAJJMC010014815.1:932803-1172766 GCA_023531435.1 Papaver californicum | reverse complement strand
AATCGAATACTAACTCACTAGAAATTAAGGTGTAATTTAGACACTAAAATGTGTCTATCAGTTAGATGTGCAGATATATGCGTAGCCGAACTTTGTAGTATTTTTTTGTTGCAACTAATATTGTCATACATTTTGTAGTTCCAATTGGAGCCTGTACCTATGGATGATCAACCTACTCATGTTGATATTATGTACGATGATACATGCATCATTATGCGAATAACTTGGTAGGTTACCAATTTATGTGTACTTAAATGTTTCAATGAAAATTGTCAAATTTTGTAACTTTGTGTTTTGCTTAATGTGGACATGGGATAATCCCGATGAAGCAAAAAATTGGGATAGAGAACATGCAAAACAGGATATGTGTGTATTGGTTTTGAATGGAAAATATAGCAAAACCCGCTTTGAAATGGTTTGTGAGAGAAGTCGTAATCCCGAAAGCCACAAGAAGAAGAGTTAGTGTATATCGGAAAGAACATGAGGAAGAATGTAACAATCTTAAAGAAGAACGATTGCCCGTTCAAGCTTGTGTTTAATTTCAACAAAGAATTGAGGAAATGGGTTCTATTCAAAGTTGCTGAAGGTAGACGTAACCACAAACGTCCTGAACATCTTGAAGGATATTCAGTCGCAGCAAGGCTCTCCCCTATTGAAATGGAGAAACTAGTTAAGATAAGGAAAATATGTATTCCACCGATTACTATGCTTCGCATTATTAAACAAGATAATAAGGATAACCTCTCCTCTTTGACAACCATTTAAAATGCAAACAAGATGTTGAAAAAAAAGGAATGTAGAGATAGAAAGGTATTGCAATAATTGTTTTATATGGCACAACAGAAAAACTACACCGTTCAAAAGAAAGTAGGTCCAGATAGAGAAATAACACATTTCTTTATTGCGCATCCGATGTATGTTCAGTTGGCGCAATTCTTTTACCAAGTTCTTATAATGGATTGCACTTACATGACTAATAAGTATGAGATACCATTGTTAGATGTTGTTGGGCGCACGTCGACCAAGTCACCGCTTAGCGTGGCTTTTTGTTTCTTGAAGGATGAGCTTGAGCCTAGTTACACTTGGGTGCTGCAACAAGTGAGGTCAATCTAGGTGATGATATTTCTGGAGTTATAGTTACCGATAACGAAGTCGCGTTAATGAATGCAATAAAGATAGTCTTCCTGTTAGCACATAATATTTTATGTATGTTCCACATATGGTGTAATGTGATGCATATGTGCAATCCTCAAATTCTACCACCAAAGAAGAGAGGTTATGATGAGATAAATAAGCTACCGGAAGATGAACAAGCCAACTCCAAAGAGGAATTTGATGAACAATATAAATTAAATGAAGCCAAATGGTATTGTTTCTCCAATGAATGGGACACATTGACTTGGTCACTTACCGACGATGATTACAATCTAAATCTTGCGACGTTTATCGGGCATTGGATTAGCCCCGAGTACCCGTATATTATTTGCTGAGGCAATGGTTGGAACCGCACAAAGAGAGGTTTGTTTATACCTTTACCAACCAACACAAACACTTGGGAAATCAAGCGATGAATTTAGCAGAGTCGACTCACCACCGGTTGAAGAAGAATCTTTTTGGACGTATTAATAATTTTGTATCGGTGTTTGATGTTATGGAAAATTACTTCACTCACGACATGGATAGGATCAAAGAGAAGTTCCAAAAGAGCCTTATCTTCAAGACTAAGAAATGGGTTGATCTTCCGTTGCCCAAAGGGAATCATTATAACATGTCCCATGCATGTATTAAGAAGTTGATGGTAAAAGTCGATTTTATTAAGGATTAGGACATCAAGCCGGACGAGGAGTGTGTTTGTAACATGAAGAAGTCGATGGGATTACCTTGTCGCCATATTATAGTGAACTATGAACATGGTGTCATTCCTTTAGATAACATTGATCCATTTTGGAAACAATTAACTTTCAACCCTCCCACGGAAGAGCTCGGAGAAGAGTTTGGGGATACCGAGTTAGGAAGAACCGTACTCGAGATGTACCACAACATGAACAAAATCCAACGACAAATATTTTGGGATGACATGAGGACGATCATTTATCCACACACTATAGAGAATGTTTACGAACCGGAAAAGTGCAATCCCAAAGGTAGGCCAAACACCAAAGAAACAAGGAAACAAAAGAGGAAGTATGCCCAGATTTTGGCTAAGAAGCATGATGACATACATGCTAATCATAGAAATCCATCGGGTCACGATTACACTGCGGCAATGTACGCCGAAGAATCAAACAAACAAGGTCGGAGTAGTGAGGAAAAAGCCGAACCAAGTGAACATGACATGAAGAAAAGAGATCTAATGTTTCCATCGCCATCAACCGAGTCACCTATTCGAGACGTGAAGCTAAAGAGAACATTTGTTGACATGGCGTACTTGGAAGAACTACCCCAAATCATTCATGAGTATGTCATATCCACCGACGACGTACCTGGCGATGGTAATTGTAGTTTTCACGTTGTGGTTGGACAACTATGGTTGTTTCAGTACCGTTCCAAGGAATACAATGGTTGTGAAATCACCTACATGAGGCAAAAGTTGTTTACGAAACTACGGGAGAAACCCGCATTTTACAAGAAAAGTATGGGAGGGTTGGATGATAGGGTGAATTTGAAGTTTATAAATTATCAAAGTCGTTTACACGGGGCAATCCTATTACACGGGATCATTGGATGACTATGCCAATTTTTGGCACTTAATTGCCGACGCATTCAATTGTGTGGTTCATTATTTCTTAATAGGTTGTAGTGCTACATTCACCCCAAAATCAAAGAAAGGTGTCCAACTGCATCGAAGAGTGTTTATTGCATTGGTTGGAGGCAACCACTTTATCGATCTCCGTTTAAAACCCGAATGTCCAATTCCTCTATTATGCCAAACTAGCTATTAGGAAGGATTAAATATCGATGATATGAAGAGTTGGTGTAACTTGTATGAGACAAATATGGATATGTGGATCGCTTTGAAAATTTCTCAGGAAAAAGATAATTCCCAACCAATTGTAATTGACTGAATGAGACATGCAATTGAACTAAATATGCTTTGAAGATCATATATTTTGAATGAAAGAATATTTTTGTTGAAATTGTGTTTATTTTTCAGAGAGTTCGGCTACAAAAAAAGAATTTATACTTACCGAACTACTGTTCGGATAGGAATCAACAAAGTTTGGATAAGAAACGCACAATCCAGAGTAATGTTCGGCTCGTAATAATTATTTCAAATCTAGCCGAACTTGTAAAAATTCCAGGTTCAACTTGTGTCAGAAGTTCAGTTAGATATAGAATATTGCAGGTAGTCGAATTTATGTAAAATTACCAGTTTTTTTTTGTGTTTCAGAGGTTCGGCTAAGAATTATTTATTTCAGGTAGCCGAACTTTTATGACTCCATCAGGGATTTTTGGTGTCATAAGTTCGGTTGTGTTTGTTATTTTACTCCCTAGCCGAACATTACTATGGATTGGGCGTTTCTTAACCGAACTTGCATATACTAGCCGAACATTACGCAATATGTCATAATGAGTATGTCAGATCTACCGAACATTATATAATACTAGCCAAACTTGCATATACTAGCCGAACATTACACATTGAATCTGCTACTAACACTGGATTACAAGGATGTCATAATGAGCTTACAAATATAGAAAAACGATTATAAATATAGAAATCAATTATATTTTTAGTATCTTCAACACCCCATATGTGTTATGAGAAACTTACGAAGGATATCACAGTGAGCTTCGTATTCAAAATTGTTTTATTTCCATCTTCTCCATTCCTCTCGAGCTCGCAATACAACATCAACATTGGTTTCAGTCGATATCGATTGACAACCCGAATTAAAGCTATAAACTCTTTGATAGACACATTTTTGTGTCCGATTTAATCTCAATTTTATATATTGTTGGTATTTTATTTTTGTACTTATTATGGTTTTTATTGCTTTTTAGGTATTCTTGGAGAATTGTTAAAGGCACCTTCACATTGTATTAAGGCACCCCAATTGATTTATAAAGGCACCAAGGATTAATGCACCCAAAATTCAAATTGAAAATTTGGGCGGGAAGAAGAATTTCTATTCTTCATGCAGCGTGAAATAGGAAATTGGGTTGAAATTTGGAAACTTGCATCTTCTTTGGAAATTTCCTAAATTAAGAAGTTAGAATTATTGGTAAAGAACTACAAAGAGAAAGAGATCAAAGTGATTCCCCATTTAACAATCAAGAATCAAAATCAGGAAAGAAAATCAAGTTTTTTTGGAAAATTCTAATCGGTGATCAAAGAAGAATTTGAGGAAGTTTTTAAAGTGATTTGAGGATTGGGATAGTATAAATAGAGGTTATGATCAATTGGGTTGAGGGAGAGAGGATTGAGGAAGTTTGAATCGAAGCAAAGAAGTGATTCAGTCAAATTCCGTCCAACTCCCGTCACCGCCGACCACCTGTTGCTGCTCCGGTCACCGTGTTCTTCATCTACCATCGCCTGAGAAGACAACACAACAACGTTCACAAGTGTTGCTGATTCAAGCTCCTGTTGCCTTAGCTTTCGAACCACTTTGTTTCTTATTACCTTTCTGTGACAGCTGAACCATCTCTTGTTACACTTATAAACGTTTCTGTTCAGCTGTTACACCATTATTCAACCTTGTAATCAATATTTTGAGCAATGAAAAGATCTTTTGAGCAAGTTTTCTCCACCATGAGCAAAATTTCTTTACTGGGATGATGGAGGAGGTTTTTCTCTCAATTTTATGTGGTAAGTCTATTTTATTTGATTTATTTATAATTCTTTATCTATTAAATTGCATAGTTTCGAAATAGAAAAAAAAAGGTTTTCATTCAGTAGTGGTGTTTTTGTTTGATGGATCATGCTGGGTTGACGACCATTGATGTTCCATGCTTATGATTTACCTCTGCTTGTTTGCATAAAAACCTATTTTGGCAATAACTGAGCTTAATTTATTTAAAAAGAATTACATGATTAATCACATAGTTGTGGGAAATAACTGAATCCTGATTCCTGGTTTTCTCCATATTTTCTAAAAACATCTCTAGTTTATTTTGCTTTGTTTTATTTAATTAGATTAAGTTTATTATTTTCTAAAATCATTACCTTCACAAGTTCGAGAATCGAACACTTTTTACCACTATTCTAAAACACATCACTCTTCGACTTATTTTCTTATAGTTTGAAATCTATAAATCAACGTTGGACAATCTCTGTTATGAGGATTACCTGTTTTGGTGCAGAAGGTCTCAAGAATTCTACCCCAATAACTCATACTAACTAAACCGTTTTGACATCGTTATTCACCCTTCTTTGGATAAAAAAGCACATAGTTTATGCAAAGAGATATATCTTCATCTAGAGTAAAGCTAATATTAGTGACTGCCATTTTAAGTGAAAATGTGATTTTAAACGTGAATTAGTAGCTGAGTATATATACAGAACATGTTCCTAACAACTATATTTTTCTAAACTATAAAAGTTCGGCCGAGACTAAAAAAGTTCAGCTGAGACTATTACATAATGGCTATATTAATCTCCACAGATAGATCTATACCTCCATTCCCGTTCTAGCTGTCGAAGGAATCTCAAGGTATATGTCTTCAAATATTATAACATAGCTCGTGTTCGAATGTAGTTCCACCATCACGTATTCCCTAAAGAGTTTCAACTCTAGCACTCTAAAAATGAAAGAATTTATAAGAAGTTAGTATATAGAACCATTAATACTTCATTCACAACATAAACAGGTTCAAATACTCATTTTTTCTTCAGGAGTAGCTCTGCGATGATATCGTTTTACCCAACAAAGTATTCTAATGTATTCTCGCAATGTATATTGTAGTATTTCAAATATTTTGGCTAATTCTAACCATTTACGGTTTTTAGGATTCCCATCTAATTCGAAATGAAATTATTTGACTCTCTTCCAAAACATCGAATAACGTTGATGAGGCCTTTCACGGTAAGCCGAAATAAAAGCTTTTTAACAAGCATTACATCGTTCTCAATGGTGAATGGTTCCATTTGTTACTAAAAATATTAAAAATTGGAGGAAGAAAGAGAATTGGTGTCAAAAAATTGAAGTTAAGACGAGAAAAGTTGGTGTAAAATAAGTTAGAGGGTGCAATATTTATATAAAGAGAGGCCCCAATGGATCTGTTTAACAAAAAAACTGAGATAATTTCTTTCTAACCAACAACTTGATCTTTTTCAACTGGACCAATGTACTCACCAACTTTGTTGTAGTATGGGTTGAAGGAAAAGTCCTTTTCCTTGAAAAAGAGTCGAGGATCAAAATCCGGATCGACCTCCATCATCCGAATCATTTCTGCCTCTGATCCTTCTTCTGAAGATGGAACTTTAACGTAGTTGAGGGCATTGTCAGCACTGTTCCATTCAAAATCAGGGTCATTCATCTCTCGTGCAAAATCCGGATCATCCAGCGTCATTTGATATATTTCTTCCTCAGTAACTCCTTTTCATATTTCAAAAGAGGACGAGAAAGAATTTCAGTCAACTCAGCCGGAGAAAAAGTTTTGGCCTTTTTATTTTCCTTTTCCATTTCCTTTACCTTCTTTTGGAGCCTAATATGGATAAATAAATGTAAATATTTGGCTATAAAATGTATCCATCGAGCTAACCGAACGACGAGTTCGGTTAAGAATCACAAAGTTCGGCTAACACAAACCTAAAGTTACCAAAAACAGAATAATGTTCGGCAAATGAAAAAAAAAACTCACCGAACATTTTGTTCCCAATTTGGGACTAAAAAGTTCAGTAAGTAAGGTATATTATCGATCTAACCGAACTACTGAGTTTGGTTGGAAAATCATGCCACAACCAAAGTTCGGCTAGACCCTAAATTTTATTCTCAATCGAACTGTTCTTGGTCTTCTTCCTAACAGAAAGTTTGGCTGGTGATGCTAACCGAACTGTTCACTGGTACTACCTATTGAACACTAATTTTCATGATTTTTAGTCGAAATAACAATAAAAAAACGCATATAAATGAATGGGTTTATCAGGTATTACCTTCTAACATTACAACTTGAAGATTCAGCCTTTGTTTCTTCCTTTTGGGTCTCGATTTTGCCTCCACCATCAACAACCGGTTTTTATCCATTTTGTGGTACAAGTTCTTGAACCACTTCATCAATCAGTTCTTTAGCAATCTTGGCACGACCATGGTTCGGTTTAGCCATTTGTTTTTAGTGATTACTAAATTAGGTTCAAGATGAGAAGAAGATGGGAAAAAAGAAGAAGAAGACTTCTAATTTCGGTAATAGAATTAGGTTTATATTTAGGTTTATATATCATTAGGATTAAGGTTTAATATTACTTTAATAAAGGACAACTTAGTCATTTGATCATATTAGGATACCCCTTAGCTTTGTAGAGCATTTGGCCTAAGCACAAAAGGGTCCCCTCAAAATCTCGATGGTCCCAAAAAAGTCGTTCTTGTAGGAATTAACGTTTAGTCCCAAAGTTAGTGGGATTTAGACAGTTTAGTCTTGTCCCCCCAAGCCTCGTCCTGGTTAGTCCAAAATTCTCCAGTATAGACATTTTAATCAAAATTTGGACGAGTTAGTCCTTTTTTCTACCGATCCACAAAATCTATTAGTTTTATATTACCTTAAATGTTCTTTTGAAAGATTCCACATACAAAATTGGCTACTTCTGAAATATTATTATATCTATGATTAAACAGAGAGAGAAGCAATTTCAAAAATAAAATAAAATAAGGGATTTTGATTCCATTTATTAAAGATCTTAAAATATTTTTCTAATTTTATTGTTTTTGATATAATGATTTTCGTATGATCCATCGATGAATTTGGATATTAAAAAAGCTTTAACTCATCTATCCCTGAAATTGTTGATGCAAGGAATCAACATCGTGCTATAAAATCAAGTCGCAAATTATAAAAGAGATCAACATGATATGAGAATATCATCAAAGAAGACAGTTGTTTATGTGGATTTTCGTTTGGTTTGGTGATCTTTTATGGTTTATTGTTAAAAAATTATCTTAGGTACGTTATTCGATTTATATTGAATTTATTGTTATGAAATGCTAATTTGGGAATGCTTGTAACTGTTGACAGTTTACTACAAACTAAACAGAAAACCAATTTAAGTTTTATATTTGTTCAGAATCTTTAAAATTGTTACCAAGATGGGTTTTTTTTTAGAAGGAAAACAATACGAAAATGCTTGTATTCAACATTTGCATTTTATTCAATGAGTAGTAAACTAGCCTTATTGGATTTTAGGTTTTTTTTTTTTTTCGTCATTTGATACTGTTTTTGTTTTGTGATTGAGGGTTTTTGTGCAGTAAAGATATTGTATTTTACTACCATATGATGTCCAAACCTAATTGAGATCTTTGTTATTTGTAGATGTTTTGTTGGTTGATTTTTTAGATTTTCAACTTAAATCGAGATCCGGTGAAATTTTTGAATATGATTTCCTTTTTTGTTATATATATATACCATTTTTTTTTTGTTAATCGGGTGTGTTTGCTTCGAAATAACACAATGAAATTATTCATGTTGATGAATTCACAAATGAATTGATAATTAGCTCATTTGTTGATTGAATCTTTGAATATGATTTTCTATTTTGTGTTTTTTTGAATCCAATTTCCTTCAGTTTTAGGTTGTTGATTTGTTTTTGAATAATTAAAGTACACATCATTGTATACTGGGTGATTATTAATGTGCACATAGGTTTACACAAACTGATTATTAATGTGCACATAGTTGTACACATGCTGATTATATTAGTTACATTATATGTATTAAATTTAGGGACTCATAAGCTCAAAATGGTAGAGTCCAAGCCTATCACAAGGTTTGTGAAGGTTGATGGTCCAAATCCATCTGATTTTCCATGTTATGGTTAATATTGAGAGGTGTGTACATACAAGTGCACCAGTGTAATTCCCATGAAATGTATTTGTAGGTGAATATGGTTGATTTGTTCTATGTTTTGTAGGGGTGTACATATTGGTGCACCAGTATATTTTCCATGAAAAATAGGTTTGCGTGTGGGTATGAATGATCAATTTAATGCATGTTTTGTAGGTGTGTACATATTGGTGCACCAGTGTAATTCCTATGAAAAAGTAGGTTGTGTGTAGTTATGAATGATAGGTTTAATGCATGTTTTGCAGGGGTGTATATATTGGTGCACCAGTGTAATTCCCATAAAAAAACAGGTTTGTGTATGGTTATGAATGATTGGTTTTCTGCATGTTTTGCAGGGGTGTACATATTGGTGCACCAGTGTATTTTCCAAAAAAAAAAGGATTGCGTGTGGTTATGAATGATCGATTTAATGCATGTTTTGTAGGTGTATATATATTGGTGCAGCAGTGTTATTCCCATGAAAAAGTAGGTTTGTATATGGTTACGAATGATCGTCTTTATGCATTTTTTGCAGGGGTGTACATATTGGTGCATCAATGTATTTTCCATTAAAAAATAGGATTGCGCGTGGTTATGAATGATCGATTTAATGCATGTTTTGTAGGTGTATATATATTGGTGCACCGGTGTAATTCCTATGAAAAAGTAGGTTTGTGTATCGTTATGAATGATCGGTTTTTATGCATATTTTGCAGGTGTGTACATATTGGTGCACCAATGTTATTCCCATGAAAAAGCAGGTCTATGTATGGTTATGAGTGATCGGTTTTATGCATGTTTTGCAGGGGTGTACAAAGTGGTGCACATGTGAAAAAATTACTGCATAATCTTATGAAAATTTTGTGTTTGTGTACCTTTTTGTACACATGAGATAACCATGAAGAGAAAATGAATTTTTTTTTAAAAAATAAAAATTATATAGTTATATGAGTACTCTTTTTGTAGATTTCAGAAAGAGCTTTCCGAATATACAAAGTTTGCGAATTTTGGATGAGCGGTTTAAAATATAAATTATTTTTTAATTATTTTTAATTATTTTTATATTATTTAAAATTGATGATATCATCATGAGTCACTCTGGACTAAACTGTAAATATTTGGACTAAATTGTAAATCAGGAAGGTTATTTACGTACTTTCTATATTTTAAATAAATAAAGAACTAAATTGCACATAGTTAAATGAGTTAGGACTACTGTCTATTTCTAAACGTATTTGGACTAAACCGTTATTTTTCCTTTTGAGTTTGACTTAAATTTGAAAAGCTAATGTTTTGGACATATTTTTGGAAATTGAAGAGTTTGAGTTATACAAGGAAAGAGACTTCTACTCCAAAAGGAATTCTACAAGAGAGAAAACTATATAAGAGCAACTTCAACAAGAGAGAGAGATATCTAGGTTTTCACCTAGTTCTCTTCTCACATCTTCTACTTCTTTTTATAGCTTTGTACGAGAAAGATGTCTCACATTTGGGGTTTGCATTTTATTTTCTCAAATTCAATTGTGTAAACTCCAATTTATTAATAGCTAATTTTATTGTTGGTTAGGGAATAGTTGGATTTCTCAACCATGATTTTTTGAAGTAATACATTAGCTGTGTCTCAATATTATTGATGTGGTCGTCTACATGTCAAAATTATTTATTACTTTCTCACTACTTAAGATTTATATGAAGTACGAGGTAAGAAAGGATCCTTCCGACGAGGAGGTCTTGGTTGCTATATGGTTTCGAAATCTTATGTAACAGGTGGGATTTTTCAGATTCAGTGAAAGTAAGTTAAACTAATTAAGAAAGCTAAGAAATTGTAGAAAAGAATCAAAGAACTGAGAATATTGGTCAAGGTTTCGTTTTCATTCACAAAATATATTCTTGTACCAATAATTAGAATTGATTTTAATCTCGTTTTATCAAAATCCCTAGGATACCTTGATCGCAAGAATATCCCACAAATTTCCTTAAGTCATCAACAAACACATTAAATGACGCGAATATGAATTCTAACAAGAGAACAACCTAACGTGTGAAAGCCCTAATGAAGTTTAATTCCCAAGAAACATTAAGATTCATGAAATTAGGATAATCAATGTAATTGAACGTGGAAAGCGCACTAATTCAATTTAACAAAGGTCATGATCCACTTGTGATTACTAGGATGTATCAGTACAAGCAATAAGCACAATTATGCTACTTATATTCAAGGAGTATCACTTTTGCGTATAATAAACCCTAAATTAGCTTTAGATGTGAATGTGAGTTCAATCAATTTGCAACTTAACTACACAAACATTCAATCAATTAGATATTTGTAGTGAATTATGAACGATAATATTGAGACAAAACTAATGTATTAATTCAAAGAATCATGTTTGAGAAATCCAACTATTCCCTAACCAACAATAAAATTAACTACTTATAATTGGAGTTTACACAACTGAATTTAAGAAAAGAAATTACAAACCCTACATGTGAAAAATCTTCCCCGTGCGAACCTACAAAAAGAAGTTGAAGAAATGAGAAAAGAACTAGGTGAAAACCTAAATATCTCTCCTTGTTGTTAAAGTTGTTCTTATATAGCTCTCTCCCTGTAGAATCTCTTTTAGAGTAGAAATTTGTGTCCTTATATAACTCAAACTCTCAATTTCTACATCTAGGTTCAACTCTAGGTCAAGCACAAATACCTATAGCCCGAAACAATCTTCTAGCTAAAATCAGAATTATTGTGAAGCCCATAATCTAAAACAAGCCCAAACGGATTGATGACCCAATTAAGTCACGGCAGTTCTTTGGAGCATTCTATCAAGTACATAGTATGCAATTCCAGTTAGTAGCTCACGCACGTCTTGTTTGTAATTCAAACTATTTTAACTCTCCTTCCCTGCAAATTCTTTACATTCACAACCATTCACACATTCATAATTCACCCATTTACGCAGCATTCATCATTCTTTCTCTTTTGAACAACTCCGGCAGTAAACAAACCTCCCTGCTTCTACTGAAATTTCTCGAGTTCAAATTCTTTCATTCCCTTGTAAAAATCCACACGACAGCAACACAAACCAAATCAAATTCACGGTAGCAGTTCAATCTTCTTCTCACTGTTTGAAAACCACAGACCTACTTCTGCTAGTTATATTCAATTCATTCTCGATGGCAGTATCAACTCACCACAGACCCATTTGTTTCATAGCTACCAGCGAACTTGTCTTCAAGAATTACTAGCAGAAACCCTTCTTCACTGAATCATCATACCATCACAGATCCAACATTTTCTTTCACTCGAAAACCACCATCCTTCCTCAATCCCTAATTTCACACCAGACAACACACGTCTTTTCATTCTCGAGCTCAAATTAATCCATACCTTCTTCTCCGTTTTCACACTGATCCGGCCATCAAAACCTATCTTCTTATTTCTTCTCTAACCGATCTAACTGTGACGGGTCATGGCATCAGTTCTTCCTCGGTCTGTATCAGTCCCCATTCTTCTACGGCAGCAACTCCTTATTCTTTCTGGAAACTACCCATTCTTCTCTTCTCTGTAATGAGAACCAAGCAGCAGCGGTTCTTCTCTTCTTCAACTGATTCATCATCAGAAATCCAAACTGAAACCCTTTCTGTCCACACTCTTGAGAACTCGATGTACTTGAAGGATAATCTTATTCAGATGAAAACAAAGATGACTATATATAGTCTTACAAGAGCTAAGAAATAGGAAAGCAAATCAAACCACGGCTACTGGTGGTACCTAACTGAAAAGAATGAGCCAACGAAGCTACTTCTCTGAACATCAGGAGATATCATCACTAATAAACTAAAGACTTGACTAACTACTTGACTGATTACTTCAACATTTCCTCCCATAAACTGAAAACTTGAAATTCAGTTTACACCTGGTTCAGTGCAAACTCCAAATAGACCTCTGAGTTTCACAAACACATCCAGCTTTAACGGCTTTGTCATGATATCTGCAATTTGATCTTGAGTGGGACAATGAACCAACTTTATAACTCCATCTTTTGTAAGGTCACGAAAGAAATGAAACCTGACATCTATATGCTTGCAACGACCATGTAAAACTGGGTTCTTTGAAAGTGCAATATTGAGCTATTATCGCAGAAGATAGTTGTATGATCACCACTTTGTTTCTAATTGAAATACTCTAAAATTCTCCTCATCCAGACTGCTTGACAAGCACATGATGCTGCTGCAACGAACTCTGCTTCAGTAGTTGACAAAGTGGCAATTGGTTGTTTCTTCGATAACCAAGACACAACTCCAGAACTCGTCAAAAATACATAGCCTGATGTGCTCTTACAGGTCGTCTAAATCACCGACGTAGTCACTGTCAGTGTAACCTATCATCTTCTCATCTCCTCCCCTTCTATAGAAAATACCAAAGTTAGATATTCCTTTTAAATACCTCAATACCCTCTTAGCTGTGTTGTAGTGAAGCTCCGTGGGACAATCCATGTATCTGCTAAGAAGACTCACCACATACATTATATCAGGTCGAGTAGCTGTCACATACATTAAGCTGCCGATGATTTGCTTGTAACGACAGCTATCCACCCTTACACCATTCTCGTCCTTTGTGAGTTTAAAGCCGAAACAATTGGATTAAGATTTGGATTGCATTCACTCATACCAAACTTCTCTAGTATCTCCTCTGTGTACTTTCTTTGGCATATAAAAATACCTTCATCTTTTTGCACTACTTCTATACCAAGAAAGTACCTCATTTTACCCAGGTCAGTCATGTCAAATTCTTGCATCATCGAGTTCTTAAACTCAACAAACATATTCTCATCATTTCCAGTAAAGATAAGATCATCAACATAAAGACAAATAACTAAAATCTTACCTGCCTCTCCCACTTTGATGAACAAAATCTGTTCATCTCAGAAAACCTTCCTGTGTGAAATATGACTCTATGCGACTATACCAAGCTCGTGGAGCTTGTTTTAGCCCATATAAAGCCTTTTTTAATATGTATACTTTTTCTTCTTGACCTTTCACCTTATAGCCGGGAGGTTGTTCGACAAAAACTTCTTCGCTGATCTCACCATGTAGAAAAGCAGACTTAACATCAAGCTGGTATATGCCCCATTGTTTCTGTGCTGCGAGAGAAACCACCATCCGAACTGTCTCCAACCGCGCTACAGGCGCAAAAACTTCAGTATAGTCCACACCGTGTTCTTGAGTGTATCCCTTTGCTACTAAACAAGCTTTAAACTTTTCTACTTCACCATTTTCATTAAGTTTTGTTTTGTACACCCATTTTACGCCAACTCTCTTTGCTCCTGCAGGTAAGTTAGATAATTCCCAAGTATCATTCTTTTCAATGGCTTCAATTTACACTCTTCACAGCATCTTCAAAATAGGTTGGGTCTGTTGAGGAAGCAAACATTGCTAGCATTGCTTCATCTACTTCTCATCTCCTTCAGAGAATCCCTCTCTACTTACATAGTCTCTCATCCATACAGGTTGCCGTCATTCTCTTCCTTGACGAACTGGTGATGGAGAATTTTCACTTGAGCTATTTTCAGTTTGATGAACATCATGTCGATCAACTTCTTCAACTGCCTCACTTTCATCAGCTTCAACAACTGGTTTCGATATGCTTTAGATTCTTCACTAACTCCAAGAAGTACACACTTTACACTTTTATCATCCAGTTTGGTGCGCTTATTGTCGGGAACATGAGCACATGAGATACTGTTGAACCATCCGGTCATCCGGTCAAACCAGGTGTCCATACCACCTCATAATACTCATATATTATGTATTAGGGTTTTCCTGTATTAGGGTTAACTCCTTCCTATATAAGTTAACCTATTTTATGTTTTCTATTCATTAAGAAAAACGTGAAGCATTAATAAAATCCTTGTTTCTACTTGGTATCAGAACGGGTTCGATCCTATGGGAGGGAAGGAGCAAAGCTCCTCCCTAACCATCGCCACTAGTTCCGCAGGAGCTCTGTATGAGCAACACCAATGCATACTACCATCGTTATCACCCGCCCGTCTCCGCAACACAACAACATCAGCGAGCTACACCAAATGCAAGATAACAACAACAAGTTTCGGTTGCTCCAGGTCTACAACAACTGCCAGTTTCGGTTGCTCCAGCTCTACAGCAACACCTACACAACCATCTACAGCTCACAACTCCATCTATAGCAATTATGTCTGGTAACCAACCACTTGAAGAAGTATTTTGACTAGCTCAAACAACCATTTGAAGAGGTATTTTGACTATCTCAAACAACCATTTGAAGAGGTATTTTGACTATCTCAAACTATGAATTTGAAGAATTTAAAAATTGAAGAATGAAGATTTTTCGGCTTAAGACGGAACTTCTGAACCTGTTAAATGATTAAGTTTCGTGACAACTAAGCAAACGAAGCCTCTGAATCTATGACGATCAAGCTTCATAAAAACCAAAAAAAAAAAAAAAAAAAAGTGGACAAGTATCCACCGTTACCAAGCAAGCTAGAAGAAAGACAAGATCTATGGAGACAAGTAAGCAACATTAAGATGAGCTCATATCGACGTTGTGATCTAGATAAGCGAAGCATGAGAAGCAAGTTGAATGTTCGCCAGCTACCGTTCAACTTGAGGGGAAGTGTTGAACCATCCGGTCAGCCGGTCAAACCAGGTGTCCATGCCACCTCATAATACTCATATATTCTGTATTAGGGTTTCGCCTGTATTAGGGTTTTTCCTGTATTAGGATTTCTCTTATATTAGGTTAACTCCTTCCTATATAAGTTAACCTATTTCATGTTTTCTATTTTATTAAGAAAAAAGTGAAGCATTAATAAAATCTTTGTTTCTACTGATATAACCAAAGACTCTAAAATGTTAACAGATGGTTTAACTCCACTCCAAGCTCCTTCCGGGGTTTTGTTCTTTACAGCAAGTGTTGGACTCCTATTTTGTACATGAATTGCCCAATTCACTGCTTTTGGCCAAAATGTCTTGGGAATATTCTTCTCCACAAGCAAACTTCGAACCATGTTCATGATAGTGCGATTATTCCTCTCCGCGACGCCGTTTTGCTGTGGAGTATACGCAGCAGTCAACTGTCTTTGTATACCATTTTCACTCTTTCCACTGTTAGAAATAGGATTGATAGGCCCGCATATGTCAGCGTGTATGAGTTGAAGAACTTGAGTAGCTCTCCGTGTGGTTTCCCTTGGAAATGGAAGTCTGTGTTGCTTTCCAAGTAAACATACTTCACATACTTTTGACATTGCTCCAAGTTGCGGTAATCCTTTCACCATGCCCTTTTGTTGAAGAGTTTTCAGTCCTTTGCAGTTGAGATGTCCGTATTGACGATGCTATAGCTGAGTTGATTCTTTGGTAAGAGATAAACACATTTGCTCATTTGATTTGATTCTTGCAAACAACTTGAACATTCGATTTGAAGTCATTTGAATCTCTGAGATTAAACCCCTTTGATCATGAAATATTTTACACTTTCCGCGCTTTATGACAATTGTTATACCCTTATCAGCTAGTTGTCCAAGGCTTAACATATTGTTTGTCAAGTCGGAAACATAAAATACTCCTGTTATAATTTATGTTATCCCATTCACCACCATTACGACATTGCCTTTCATCCTTTCTAAAGCTCACATCAAGAGTTGAGAACATCTCTTTCTTGCCACACATATGATTGCTACAGCTCGAATCGAGATACCATATACAAACTTCTTCTTTCCTTATTTTTCCTTCATCAGTATAAGACATCAAAAGCATTTAATTTCCTATTTCAACATAATTTGCCCTCTCTTCTTCAGCTTTATTAGCACACTCATACTGAAAATGTCCAAGTTGGTGACAACCATAACATTCGACTATAGATTTATCAAAGTTATACCTGCCATCTCCTCTACTCCGGCCTCCTCGACCTCGAAAGCTACCACGCCCCCTTCCTCTTGAAGATTCTATATATGTAACCTTTAATGCTTGTTCCTTTTCAACGTGAGATTCATACGTTGCTCGTGCACCAATAGGCTACTTTGCAGCTCATCTATTGAAAGAATACTAAGATCTTTCGATTCCTCAATTGAGCATACCACATAATCGAAATTTTGAGTCATCGATCTTAATGTTTTCTCAATAACATCTTCATCTGTGATTTTTCCTTTATGTTTTCTCATCTTGTTGAAAAAAATACTCATTTACAGACACCTATTTTCATATGAAGAACCTCAAAGTCCTTTTTGAGAGCTTGTAGTTGTGCACGTTGTACTCGATCAGTTCCTTGATACTTCTTCTTCTATGAATCCCAAATGCTTTTAGCCGATCCCATGTCCAGAATAATTTGCAAAACAGTTCGATCCATAGCCTGGAAAAGATAATTTTTTACCTTCAAATCTTTCAACTTTGCTTCATTAATCTCCTTCACCTGAGCTTTTGTAGGTCTAACTCCTGCCGCCACAGTTGGAATCCCATCTTCAACTAGACCCCAATACTCTTTAGATCTAAGAAAATTCTCCATCAACATAGACCAATTGTCATAATACCCATCGAACTTTGGAATCGAGGGTTGCACAAAATTGCTCTTTGTTGCCATTTTTCCTAATTCCTCACTCAAAAGAAAAGCTGCTGCTTTCCCTGACACTCAAGAAAAATTCCGTCACACTTTGAACACACCCTCTCACTAGAAAGCTGATGCTTCTCACAAATAAGTCCTTGATCTGGCTCTGATGCCAAATCTTGAGAACTTGATGTACTGGAAGGATAATCTTATTCAGATGAAAATAAAAATGACTATTGATAGGTGCATTATTTGCATCAAACTCTAACTCATTGCTTTCCTGTTAGTTTTCGTATTATTATGTTTTTATTTTGTTTGTTTATGAGTTTCTTAGGAGTTTTGAAGTGGATTCAACCAAAGAAGAAGAAAGGAGTTCATTACAACACGAAATGAACAAGGGATAAAGTGCTACAAATGAAGAAAGATTAAAGACCAAGTTCAACTCGTTCAAGTCCAGATTTTCTTATCATCATCTTGAAGGTAATTGAAAGACGTAGCCGACTCAAAAAAAATGAGGTCATTCCAAGTTCGTATGAAGAAGTTATGGGAAAAACAAGCTTGAAATAATTGAGTCTACAAAGAGATGTTCAGCTGATAATTCATCACTACGAATCAGCCGAACCTGGAGCATAAAAATCAATATTTTCGAAGAGTCTACAAGAGAATGTTCGGATGGTAAGTAAACCAATAAAGTTAGTCGAATCTAGGACATATGTGGACACATAATTGCCTTCTAAATTGAGTATATACGTTCCCCCGGAAGGATTCTAAACCCTAGAAGGAGAGGAGACTTGAGGGCCAAGCATCGAAGGCTATAAAAGAAGACATCTAAGGCTCAAACAAAATATCTTTACATCTTTTGAAGTAATCACTTATCTTTTACCTCTCATATTACATCTTCTACATAAAAAACATAGGGTTTTCGCCTTAGGGGGGAAACCATTCTTCTTCTTTGTATATTTTTCATGGGTTTTAGTAAACCTATGATTATTTAATTCTTATATTGGTTGGGGATGTAGTTGAAAGTCCTAAGCACGTGAATTAATCTGGCTGGTTATGATTGATGATCAAGATCTCTTTTTATCATTGATGATCAAGATCTCTTTTTATCGTTCATGTTCTACTTTTTATATCTATTGTAAGATTGGAGGTGTGTTTATTAATGACGCATACTGAATGAACACATATTCATATCTAAAGCTAAGCTAGGGTTTGGAGATACGAAATAGTCAATAGACCCGGTTACAAGTAGCATAGTATGATTATCGATTGTATTCAAAACCTTCGTGTAATTGCACGTAGATGCTTGACCAATGTTAAATAGATTACTTGTAGTATTTCTATTGCATTGATTAGCCTAATTCAAAGAACCTAACGCTCTTGGAGGATTAAACTTGATAACACGTTCCGTTAGGTTGTTTGCTGAGTAGTATTCATATATACATCGTTATGGTGAGTGATGACGTAAGGAATTTACCAGAGTATGCTCTCGATGGGGTGCTATAGGGCTATTGATGTGAAAAGAGAACGAATGTTTATTCTAATCGATTGTGGAGCAGGTTTGGTGATGGAAGATGAAACATCTAACCAGTATTTTCTTCCCTCTGATAATCTTTATTTACTTTGTTTTTATTTTCTTTCATTAATTCACCCTAGTTTAATAACTTTACAATCCCTTTTTTTGATTAAATAAGAAGTTGAAAACAAATAACAATTCACAGCTCCTCGTGGGAACGATCCTTACTACTGTTATATCACTTGTTAGAATTAGTGGAAAATATCTTAAATTATGTGCAAACGACACGCATCAACTATATATAATCTTACAAGAGCTATGAAATAGGAAAGCAAAAGAAACCACGACTACTGGTGGTACCTAGCTGAAAAGATTGAGTCAACAAAGCTACTTCCTTGAATATCATGAGTTATTCATCACTAACAAACTAAAGACTCGACTAACTACTTGACTGACTACTTCAACATACACACCATCTCATACTCGAGCCACACTATACTCACAAACATCCTAGGTTAGCCACCACCACCACAGATTCAGAACCTTTGTAACGGCAACATCAATTCTTTCTTCTTTCCCGAGCTGGACATTCTTCCCTAATTTCTAGCCGGCGCGAGTTAAAGTGGTCACTACAAAAACCGGTCGCCTGTTATAATATAATGATATTACTCGACCACTTTATAATCTAATTCACGATATAGTTCAATATAGTTCTCGATGGCATGACATTATACATGTCTATCAGATGTACAAGGAGATGAATAGTGTAAAGAGGAGATACTACTGCTTCTCTTGACTTTGGTTAATTTTCAAAAGTAGGCATCTTACAGATGAGACAAGTATGGCAATTTATAGACCCGATGAACATGAAGTTGATACATAAGAAAAACATGTGTCTTCCCAGATGGCAGTATCCAATTAAAGATAAATATAATGTTTATGTTAAAGATATAACTTAATCTAATTATGACAAAAGTCAAGCGGTGGGTTAGCCACCTGTATACAAAACTCCCTTTTGGATAACCGCCATTTTAAAAGTAACGCATCATTAAAACTTTGTTGATAAAATTTGATGGGATAAAATCCGAGCAAAGAGTACAAAAAAATCCTCCAGGATAAAAACTAGTTGAATGAAAAAGAGTACGACACTTGAAGCTCAAAATGAAGCTGGTCATCGTTGCAAATTTTCTCCTTTGTCAAAATTACGTCAGGAAAAATCATTAAGGAGAAAACCTGAACGCCTGCGCCAGGAAAACCAATTGGGACAAAACCTGAACGCAAAAAAAATCATAATAATGTCGACGTCGATCCTCAAGTTGCCTCATTAAAAACATCGTCAGGAAAACCACGTGGGACAAAACCTGATCCGAGGAAAAGAGTACAATGGACGTCGCCGGATGATGGTGCTCGACACGCATATGCTACCTCGTTAAAACCTTGATAAAGAAAACCTAATAGGACAAATCCTTGACGAAGAAAAAATAGTATAGCGTGTTCAAGTCCATCGAAAGATTCTACGAGTTTACTCCCCCGAATTATAACTTTCTTAAAGCAGTTTGTGGTGCAAATATAATAACTGTTTTACTATTCGCAGTTTCTGGAGGATTTACTACCATATTTTACACCCAGTGTATCACCTACACTGTATACTTTGCATTTTGATTTTTCATCTATTGCACATAAAATTTCAGCTTGTCGTTATGACTTCAGGAATAAAATAATGGATTCATGTAAACTAATTTTTGCTGTAGAATCAATTTTAGCCTTTAAAAGTGTAACAAAAGTTAGAATAACAAGATGATGCATGCATTATATCCTTATATGATACTTCTGGACAATAAAGTAATTTGTTTAAGTGTGTAGCAGATAGATAAATCACATTCCACTTTAAGGGAACACATAACAATAATGCTAATTTAGCTATACATTGTATCAAATCTAGATACACTGGATTATATAGACATATTCGTATCCTAGCATATTCTCGAACTTCAGGTCGAGCAAATATTTCAATTTCAATGAGATCTCATATTTTAGTTCAAGCATGGATTTAACGCTATTGAGGGCTTTTCAATAAGCTAAAGATAATATCAGTTCATCCGGATTTTAATCTTGTACCAAGAACGTAAAACATACAAAGGATTGTTCACAAACTTCTATTTAAATTAAGTCAAAATCGCCACTTCTACTATTAGAAGTGGCGATTTTGACTTAATTTAAAGCCTGACGTAATTCACAAGGTCAGGAGGCTTCCTGATTTAAAATCTTGAATTCTCCATGGATCCAGATATAATCACCAAACTCTTGTCATAACTATATGCAATCTGAGTCCTTCAGGGACTACCACGCTAAAATGCATCAACATTAGGAGAACATGTACTTTTAGTTTTACAAAACCAATCCTGGGGATCAGCAAGAAACCCTCGAAATCGCACTTAAATCGATTATAATTTTCTCTCTGCGGTTCATCTCAAACACCAACATGTAACATTCAGGCCCCATAATTTTACAGTGTGAGTCAAATCCGAATTTTGCGCTTTTTCGAGAGATTCCAATCTTTATCATTGGATTATATGCCTACCGATCATGATGTCGATGTTCCTCTGCCGAGGGGTACATAGCAGAGGAACATCACCATTAATGTAGATATAGATAATCGAAAATCATATAGATCTCGCATATTTCTATAGTGCATGCATATTCAGTGAAAGTTTCACAATTTACTGGTACCAATGGCACTTCATGGGCATCGTCATCTACTCATCTTCAATAGGAGGTATAAACTTAGAGATGTGGATCATATTCCGATAGTCTCCCACAAGCACTCTCTGTAGTCTCTTCAAGAGCATTACATATCATATGGTGCTTGGATTTCTTTTTATGAGGCATATATGAGGCAGTCGCTCACGCCTCATGCATGTCTTAAATCACAACTTGATCACTATGAGATGCACGATTTATCCTGCTGAAACAACTTCTCATGTCTGCATCCTCAAGCAAGTGACAAACAATATTCTCCAAGATCTACTGCAGTTATATGCTTAAAATCATGAGCAATCTCCAACACCTCAATTACACTCAATATATTGGTGTGAGAAAAAAAAGTGATGTTTCACACCAATTCTAGTGGCAGCCAAACTTTCTCTTATCAGTTTAAGAACTTAATTGGATAACCTATTTAGTTGACGACATCGCTGACAACGACCTTTTTGGTGATGTTTGTCATCTCCATGACTTCAAGAGAGAAGCTTTAAGTTTGTCGACATATAGGTGCAATCTTCAGGTGGCAGTCTTTCTTCCCATGGATAAGACGGGCAAAACCTTTCAGGTTATCAATATAATATCCACCAGCATCTTGTGGTGACTTTTCTCCCCCTGATTAAAGTGGAGAACCTTAAGGGTTATCAACCTTACTCACACTCTTCTGCTGGCATTTTAGCTTCCTGATCATGGTGGAAACATTACTATCTCATTTATAGAAACTTCTGATTCCATAATTTTTTTCTGATTTTCAAGGACAACTCTACTCATGATAGTTTTTGGGTTTTGATTAAACCACACATAAGATATCTCAAAAACAACTGCAGGCTCGACAAAGAACTCAACTATTCCATGTTGAGTAGGCATATATGCTATATAGTTCTCGACATAACACCAACTGAAGGGAAAGCATCAAAGGCCTTAAATTTACCACCAAGATAAATGGACATAATATGAAAGCACATAAAATGGGCACCCAACTAAACAATTTGTGCAAGTAATTCAACAAACATAACATTACGTGTTAAAGGGCTATCAAATGGATGCGCCTACCAATACCAAAAAGTACTAGAAATGTCCATAGTGCAGGGTGAAAAATCTCCATAAATTGCACCATATATCCTCTTTAGGAATGTTGGTGATTCAACGAGTTTCCATGTTGCCATTTTTAATGCTAGCTAGTTCAACAACCAAATTTCTCAGGGAACAAATAACATAACTTACATCCTTACCGACAGAAGTTTCAGGTTCTGCAAAGGATATTCATGAGCATTTTTTTTTTCGTTCTACTCATCTCGGTAGAACCTAGGTGTCCAAGTCGACCATGCCTAAGCATGAATAATTCAAGGTCATTAAACTTCTGGCTAATGATTACGTGAGAATCGGTTGTTCGAATTCTCGCATGGCATACCCCAGAAGAGATAGCCTTATGCTTATTTACAACATGCTTCTGGCACAAAACAAATGAAGTAATAAATACTCCATAAAATGCTCATTTATCGTTTCAAGGTGGTAGTTACGCCGAATATTTTCAAAACTCAACAGTTTCTTCTGGAATCTAGTAGAATATAACAAATCAATAAAAATAACTTTTCTACCACTAGTAGAATGATACACGCTCTTTCCGAGCCGTATATCATTTTCTTCGAACCAGAAATGATATTCTATATTTCCCAAAACCTCTGCAAGGTTATCAAATTGTTCAAAAATTTGTGTTTGTTGTTCCGTTGTTTTGAGACAGATATCTCAATCGTCAATTTAATATACCGGATAGATTACTTCCGGAGTCTATATCCTTTGGTACAAATAAATGAGAGAAAATAATAAAGTTATTAATAAAAGCATTTAGCAACCATAGGCTACTTTAGGAACTCAAAAATACATGGCTTATTCCTGGAATCCAATCAATTACTTCAATAGACCACTTATGGCGTCCATATTTATGGATTACTACTGGAAACCATTAATATTTTTGGATTATTTCAGGAATTCACAAATTATATGTTGGAATGTTTCTGGAGTCGGCAACATCTCATGGATTGCTTCTGGAATTCATTATTTATGAAACACATAATTAAAATGAACAAAGCTCAAAATAAAGGAGATATACACATATATCGTACCAACATGATATCAACAAATCTCCATCTTCGTCACCTTCAAGATCGACGAAATATCAGTTTACAAGTATACACATAGACACATTATTTAAAAAAAAAATACCGCCACAATATCAATTCAGGTTACTTCAGGAACCACTGATATAGACCGGCTTGCAGTTCGTTACAGGTCACTTTTGGAACCGATCAGCTAGCAGAGCGCGCATTTTGAGTTCACATGATGCCATACAATATTCTAGCTTATGGTAGAATAATTCCAAAATTTATGGAGATTATTAGATCCGAGAAAAGTCAAATTTACACCATCCTTTAAGGATGTGATAATATCTCGCTTTACCGGTATTAAAACCGTTTGTACCATAACAAAGAAATAAAATATAAATTATTATTAAAGTTTTTGCAGTCACGATTCTCACATTTCTTATACTTACCAAAAATAAAATAAACATATATGTCGAGCTTATATATATGTACCATAAGGTTTAAATTACTGCCCAAATTAAAATCATACATGTCATGATGTCCTGTTCATAAAAAAAATAGTTAGATAAGTATAAAGCTAAAACCATATTTATAAAACAAAGCAGAAAATATTAAAGAAGAAAAATAATAATTTCCGTCGATGGACAACACCGTCTTTCACCAATCGATTAAACGAATCGACCATAATAGTAATTTGACCGTCACGAATATTTCATACTGATAACGTGTTATAATATGATAACGTTACTCAACCACTTTATAATCTAATTCACGGATTCACGGCATAGTTTAATATGGTACTCGATGGCATGACATTATATATGTTTATCAAATGTACAAGGAGATGAATAGAGTAAAGAGGAGATACTACTGTTTCTCAGTTAATTTTCAAAAGTAGTCATCTTATAGTTGAGACAAGTACGGATATTTATAACTTCCGATGAACACGAAGGTGATACATAAGAAAAACATGTGTCAGCCCAGATAACAGTATACAATTAAAGATAAACACAATGTTTATCTTAAAGATAAAGTTTAATCTACTTGACAAAATTCAAGCGGAGGGTTAGCCACCTGTATACAACATCGGTCTTAGATTTAGGTTATAAAAGATGATTTTAGGTACCCATTACTTAGATTGGGACTGCCCTTAGTAATTCTCAATTCGTTTATAGATATGGCTTTTCCCTAGTAATTTTTTATTATCAACACAACTGAGAGTTTTTTTCTTGCTATGCTTTGAGTTCATCAATGCCCAATGTTGCCAAACGACGCCATAACATTTATTTTTCTTCTTTCATTTCATGTGACTTTAAAATACCTATAAAACTCAAAACAAATGTAAAATACACAAAATACAAGAGAAATAACTAACAAAAGTATAGAAAATTGATATTCAAATTATGTAAATTATACACTTATCAATTATCGTTCATGATTCACTACTAATATCTAATTGATTGAGTTTTTGTTTAGTTAAATTGTAAATTGGTTAAACTCATATTTATATCTAAAACTAATTTAGAGTTTATTGTACACAAAAGTGATACTCCTTAAATACAAATGATAAGTTGTTAAATACTCATATTTATATTAGCTAGGACTCTTTGTTTCACTAAGGGCAACTGCAGCGGTTGGACCATACCAAAGAGCAAATACCAAATTTGTTTGCTCTTGAAAAAAAAACCACAGCGGGTTGAACCCTAAATATGATCTTACGCTTATCTAAAGAGGCGTTTGTTAACGAACGCTACATTAGAATAACGTTAGATTACAGAGACGTCTGTGTAGTGAGACGTTTGATGTTTGACGTTCAACTAGATAAGCGTTTTGAAGCCTAAGGGTCAGACACCCTTGTAAAGGAACGCTGACGCTGCGTTAACAAACGCTCACCTAGTGGAGCTTCTAGTGGATCTTTCCTAAACGCTCACCTAGCAGAGCTTCTAGTGCCCTAAACGCTTACCTAGAGCTTCTAGTGCTGGTTCCTAAACTACTTGAGGATAAACGCTCATCCACTTGAACGTTTACCCTGCCGACGCTCATATAGGGGAGCGTGATCACCATTATTGCAAAACGTCTTCTTAACATAGCGTATGTTAATCTGGCGCTGCTTTAAGGGGACGTTTTAGTCACACGCTCTTTTAATACAGTGTTAGAGCACAATCTTTTATGAGTGAACGTTTCACTAGACGTCATTCTGCAACGACGTTCGTGTTTAGAAACGTTCTCATACAAAAACGTTTAAGGTTAACTCTGTGCTAGAAGAACGTCCAACTAAATTTAGGTTTGGTCCGGTTGGTGGACCAAGTATGCTCGGATACTATTTAAAATCTCGACTAAATCCTATATATGATCGCCCGTTGCGCCTCACTTTCACCGACCAAAGAGTAAAAATGGTCTTTACTCTTTGGTATGGTCGACCGCTGCAGTTGCCCTAATACGAGTATATTTTTTTTAAGTCTTTTATAATATTGCGAGTAAATCCGATAACTGGTGGGCTAAGAGAAATTAGTTTACATGGCCAGTTCTTTACCTAGTCTTGTTAGCGGAATATAACAGATCCAAGACATATTCTCTTTACCAGAACAAAAGAAATTTTCATTTCTTATCAAGCTGGAACAGTTGGGTTAATGAGGGAAATGAAGAAAATGGGATCTGAGCATTGATGGAATAGTAAGAACTACATTGTATTGAATGATCTATGGAATGTATTGGATGATTATTATCAGGTACAAGAGAGACATTATATAGTCTCTATTTCCAATCTTACAAAACACACTTCCTCACACATACTCTTCACACACTTACACTTCTACACTCTATTATCCCCCCTCAAGTTCATGGTACATTGGAAATGAACCTTGAACTTGCAAATACAGACTCTATGAACATCACTGTGACACTTAAAAAAATATTAGAACTATAACTGCAACTAAGAAACCTGTTAGAGATCTTTGCAGCATGGTTATAGTGAAATTCTGCAGGTTCAGGAGGAAGAGGTGAAAGCCTTGAGTTTGTGGCAGCTGCAACATTGCCAGGATGCTAGAATTCTATGCTAACCCCCAGCAAAAACTACTACTGTTTGAATTCAAGTGTGAATTCCTTTAATCACAATCAAAGAAAGAAAACTAGCAAGTGAATACGCACCTTGCACTTATTGAAATATGCAAAACAACTATTCATCCTGCACTGGCAGAGTTTCACTAGTAGACTATCCACTAACTGCAAGCAATCCGAATAGTAATAGAACCAGCAAAACATTATCACCATCACACACTTACACTCGATGATGAAATTCCGAACATAATAAGAAACCGGCTAAAGTAGAAATTGAACCCAAAAAACTAGGAATGAAGCAAAAAAAACCAGATCAAGAATCAATTGAAGAGAGCATTGAACTTGAAGAACTGAGTGAATTAGAAAACTGGAATTGACTGTAGATGAAACCTTGAATTAGAACTGACAAACATGAATTGACTGACATAGCTGAAGCATGAAATCGAAAATCGAATTGATTTTAAAATCGTATGAATCATCCTGCTGGTGTGTTTAAATCCAGACTTACAGGAATTGAACAATGCTGGTGATCTTTGCACCAGTCTTACATGGAAAAATGAACATCAATGCTGATGAGTCAGCATCAGACTTATATGGAATCAGTGAATCAAAGCTGAAAATTCTTCAGTCTTACATGAATGGATCTAAAAAGATCTGAAAAAGTTTGAGGTTGAAAACTCAAAACAGGAACAAAAAATCGAGTTCACAGGATCAAGAAGAAACGTTACCTTAATCCATTGTAGAAAAGCATCAGTGAACATCACATGATGACCAAAAAAGTATTTGTTGTAGATTTTTGTAGATCGCAAATCAGGAAACACAAATCGAATAGTAAAGAATGAAATACTTTTCAGGAAACAAGAAGAATCTTGAAAAGCAGAAGAAAAACTTTGTTTCAAATCTTGATTTAAGATGTAGAAAAAAAAACAGATGTAGCAACGATCAGAGAAACTCAGGGATTCATCAAATCAAGTAAGCACTAGAACAAATGGAGATGCTCTTTGGCAAAGAAACTCTCTCTGGTTGGACTTGAACTGGTTTCTCATCAAATCCCTTAGTATTAGGTCCACCGCCTCCACCAGTACTGCCTCCATTATCTTCAAGGCTGAGAGAACGGAAATCTTTGATGATATAAAGAGTTGGAAATCCAGAAGAAATGTAAGCAGAGCGCTGATTCTTCTGATGATTAACAGAAACCTCAGTTAAACGATTTAACCGATTATTCATATTCATCACCGCAATCAGAGAAATCATCAATTGAGTAAGTTTACAAGGAAGACAATCTTTATCCAATGTCTGCAACGTCGTTCCATCTTCAAGACCTCAAAGATCCTTCACAGTAAGTTCACAAGGAAGAAAATGACGATGAAATACAGTCCCAAGACTCAAATTTACGGAATACGGAGCCAAAACTGAATCGGTAACAATAAAAATCGTCAGATCTGTTGTTTCTTTCATTAATCCCCGAAATTGAAGATCAAGAGACGAAGACATTATAAAATAACCTCTTGATAACATAAACTTTGAAGCATTAGCAATTTCAGCATCAAATTCATAATAACCATCATCAGAATAGAATCGATCTCTACATCCACCAGTAGTTTGATAAGATGGATCAAAGAAATCATCAATAACAAAAATCGACAAAGATTACAGTGTAAAGAATGATGTTGAGATTTGTTTTTGTGAAATCTGTAAAGAAAAGATCATAAAAGAACTCGGATCTTGTTGAAATACCATAGAGAAATAGAAACAAAGAAACTTACTTCTTGTTGTTTTAACCTTGTTATATATTGTTTTGCCGATTTGTTGTTTGTTTCTTTCTTTAACGCTTTCTCTGATCGATAAAGTAATGGAGACAGAGACTTCTCGAAAATTTGTAGGAATTTAATGCTATGAATTAAAATTGTCAGTCACTCTTCACGCCTGTCTACTGATGTTTAGCATTAAACATTGACTGCTACCTCGAATACTCTGTTGAAGTTGAATTGATCGATGATAAAAGAAATTGAATACTATGTTTCCTTGACTGCGGTGTATTAAAGTGATCGAGAATGAAATTGATGAGTTCCAAGAAACGTCCATTAATTGCTGCAGCGATCGAGAAAGAATGGACTTAATTGGATTGATAATTTCTAAATCGAAAGAGAAATTGATTCTGCTGTTGAACTACTGAGTAGATCGAGAATGAGTTTTGTTCTTTCCAAGAACATTTTCTTTAAGAAATTCATTGAATGCGGAAGAAGAAAGAAAAAATTTATCAGAGTAATTTTGGGGTTTTCCCAGGTACCGCTCTGATACCATGATGGAATAGTAAGAACTACATTGTATTGAATGATCTATGGAATGTATTGGATGATTATTATCAAGTACAAGAGAGACATTATATAGTCTCTATTCCCAATCTTACAAAGCACACTTCCTCATACATACTCTTCACACACTTACACTTCCACACTCTATTAAGCATCATCAGCTTACAACGAGAGTAGATGAATGTTAGGACAGGGAAGAAGGAGAAGATGATGTTGATGCTGTTAATTAGAGACGAAAGAGGCAATTCGATATTTACAGAGAAGACAATAAATTTTAGGGTTTTCTATGTGGTCTGAGTTTGATTTCTGTTTAGAAAGAAATAGAAGGTGGTTGTGATAATTATTTTCAAACAAGAAAGAGCAAGAGAAAGCCAGGGTATGAATCAGATATAGATTGGTGGTTCAATTGCTTTGAATGTTGAAAGTTAAGTTCAGATATGAGCAGAAGGGTTTGGTGGATTTGTGAATTGTGTTGGAGAAATTAGAAAGATGAAACAGGATGTTGGAAGGAATTGGCAGAATGGGTATGCATTCGGTTTACTTTTGAACTTGAAATTGTGGTTCGAGTTTGAGATGGTTGGATGTTAGCTGGGAAGGAAGACGATATCAAGGAGCAAGTGATGAAGTTGCTGGTTCGCTGGTTTGAAGATGGGTTGATTTCTGAGTTGACCGTGAAAGAAGATTGGAGCTGAGATGATGTCGCTGGTTGCTACTATGGGTTTGAACTAAATGGTGTGTTTGAATGGTTATGGAATGAGTTTGTGTTAATTGTGAATGGAATTGATTTGCATGGAAGGAATATGATCACCGAATTAACCGATTTCACTCGCCTAAATCATGTATAGAAACTGCACGCAACCTGTTTGTTAAATTGCCCAAAAGAAGCTTTGAGATGGAGTTGAACTGGATAATAACCGGAGTTGGAAAAGAGTTTAATTTTCTAATTACTGGATCGTGCCTTGATAATACATGAGTAGGCCTGTATATAATGAGCAGTTATATTCGGTCTAAGTTAGATTTCCCAGTTTTGTAAACTAGGAATTACTGTTAATTCAGTTTTGATGATCTGATTAACGTGTGGTCTATCCGTCCAACCCAATTTACTCGCTAGTCCAAAAGTTTGTTTTTGGACTAATTTTTTTACTCGTTGATCCATCAAACGTGTGATGTATATTATGTTTTACTTTTAGTTCTATAATCATCCTTCCGTCTATAATATAGAGACACCCGAAGAGAGAGAGAGAGATAGTGGGTTTTCTTCTTCGATCTTTTTGGTTTTCATTTTTTGTGTTTGGATTTGGTTGATAATAATCATTAAAAATGAGAGATGCATGTATCTTACTCCTCTTTCTTTTTAGATCTATAGTTTTTGACTAAAAATGAGAAGAAATTGAGATCTAGTGACGGTGAAGAAGGAGAAGAAAAAGATTTCGGTGAAGAAGAATAAGATAATTTAGAGAAGAAGAAGAAAAAGAAAAAAAAAATGAGGAGATACAAATTCATCAATTTTTTGGTTTTGTTTAAACTTTTTAATCTTCTTCATGTTGATTTGATTTTCAATGTTGGAAGATGAAGGTTTGTCTATTCAAATGATATGATTTAGTCGATTAAGGTGATGATTACTCCTCTTTTATGTTTTGGGTTAGTGTTATTTACATTTTTTTTTTATGATTAAAGGTTGTTTATTTCAATATGTACATATTTTCTTCAGTACATATCAATATATACAGTTGGATCAATATGTATTGTTGGATCATCTACTCTATTTCCTTCAGTACATATTTTCCTCCAGTATATATCAATATGTATTGTTGATCAATATGTATTGTGGGATCATACATATTTTCCTTCAATACCTATTTTCTATCAATACCTATTTCCTTGAGTATATACCAATATGTACCGTAGGTCATAAACTTTTTCTATCTATCAGTACATATTTTCTATCAATATGTACTGTAAGATCATACACTTTTTCCTTCAATACATATTTTCCTCTGGTATCAATATGTACTGTGGGATCATACATTTTTTCTTTCAGTACATATTATCCTTCGGTACATACCAATATGTATTGTTGGATCAATATGTATTGTGGGATCATGATAAGCACATAATTTATACATATTTACCGCTTAATTTATATTTGTTATTACTCAAATTACATTAGTTTTATCATTTTATTATTTTATAGGTGGTTTACATAAAATCCGAAACTATATGTTAAACACGGTTAAAAGGACTGAATTGGTTGCGTCATGTGATATCTGATTTCCGGACCAACTATTGAGCACTGCCATTCCAGGGGCGTAATGCATCGTGACATTAAAGGGTCTAATCTTTTGGTTAATAATGAAGGAATTCTCAAGACCTTTTGCTAGGATGTACATGATACGGAAGCCTATTCTTTAGACGACAACACGTGATTGCTTTTGAGGAGTGTGAAAGAAATATAAGGAAGATATGGGTCTGTTGGCTTTGTTTGTTTGGGAAGTGTCGTGACATGTGGTGCTGATATATTGGGTTATAAGAAAAGAAAGCATTCTACTAGGTGGTAGGAGGTTAGGCTAGGCTTTAATGTTGGCTTAGGTATTGGGTGTTGGTGATGATTAAAAGAAAGTGAGGGAAGTAGGGTCGGATGAAGAAAAAAAGTTGATGTGAAAGTGGGGTGGACCGACACAGCTAGGTGTGGCAGCAAGTAAACTAGGTGCGTCAATTGGAGATTTCTTTTGGGCGTGAAAGTGGGGCTTGGTTGGTTAATTAAAGTGAAAATAAAGAAAAGCTAGAGGTGAAGTCTAGTGAAGTAGGCAGGAAAGTAAGAGGTGAAGTCTTGTGAATGATAGAATGGTTAACGTGAGAGCTGCACGTGATTGGAAGGGTGGACAAAACCTGACTATAAAGAGGAATTAATGATTTCAGATTGGAGGAGTTTTTTTTCTTCTTTTGGGGGTTGCGGCTTTGTGAGGTAAGGGAGAAGTAGGTGGAGGTGAGGTTAGAGAGAGAAGGGGGGGTGGGGGAAAGGACGACGGTAGCTGGGTAAGGGGTAGGTTGTTCTGGATTGGAGGTGTAGGCGGAAGAAAGCATCAGGTGAGAGAAAGAAGACTTAGGGAAGAGATTGGATATGAGGCGCAGAGAAGGTCTGACGCAGGAAAAGGGGAGAGAAAACAAACAGGAGAAGAAAAGCCAACACCAGATTTTGGGTTTAATTTTTTCTTTTTCTACTCTTCTTAATTATTTTGATGGGTTTTGAGAAACCCAACTCCATGTCTCACTAATTTTGTAGCTAGGGTTTATGTTGAAACCACTTAAGAGTTTAGATCAATTAAATCGAATTATTTGATACAAACTATTATGATTTGAATAGATTAATTCTATGATTTTGATTTATTGATTTAATGATAAATTAGTTGTTTCTTCACCGGTTCTGTACAATACAGTAACCTATGCGCAGAATTAATAGGATATCAAATATATTTATCTACTTATTTGATATTTCATGCTTGGGTTAAAACCTTAGATGAGGTATGCTTAGAATAGCCAGGTATTATTTGTGAACCTATAATTAGTTTCGCATAATTTTCTCGCTAACGCAATTAGATGGTGTATGCATGAGACTTAGAGCTTTTGATGCGCCATACTTAGGGTGTCCAAGTGATATTTACGACTCTAATACATATAATAGGTGATGTCGATAGAACGAACAATAGATGAATATTCAGGAGTTATGTTTCACTTCAGTAATTAAATAGAAATAGTGGTGGATACTGAAAACCCTGGTTACTGTTTCTCCCATTCAATTTATTTTATTAGTTTAGTTTATTTTCTTGTTTTAACTATAATTCTAAAAATCCAAAAATATTATTCTTGATTAGTTGATTAGATATATTGACTGCAGTATTGTCCCCGCTTTCTGTGGGTTCGACCCGCACTTGCCGTTGTCTGCATTATAGATACCGTGCGATTGCGGTTATCATATATAGGGTATTACAAAAATCCTATCATCAGTTATATCATATTTTGGTAGATACAACTCTTTTATTGTAGCTAGATTGTTTATGTAGATAGGATCACTGGCAATCAAGTAGAACTCTCGGATATAAAAAAAAAAAAAACCATTGCATGAACCAATAGCGTTTGAGTCATCTTTTAGGGGAGCGCCTTCGTTAACTTTTTTGATAACTAGAGAGTAGGGTTATTGAATTGATACTCTTCTGTAAACATTTTGAACAAGAATTTATCATCATTATCATCATAACAATAATCTCCATAATATGAAGTGGTTTTTAGGTGATATTCCGTAAGTTTTATCTAAGAAAGGGAAAGGGAAACTCTCCATAGTAGTTATACTAGTAGGGATTGAACCTACAATAGTAGCATGATTGATGTCATTATTTAGGTGCTTCTTTTTGTTGCAACGTGAATGATTGTCGTTATTATGATATTATTTACGTAGTTATCATGACTGTGTAGTAAAGTGTGCAGATAAGGTTTTGTAAACTAAGATCAATTTTGATGATTTTGTTCCAAGTCTTGCATACTTGTCTAGTACGTAAGATGGATTCAGTGGGCAACCCTGAAAGTATGTTTGTTGTTATGATATATTCAAGAATTTCTCCATGTTAATAACTCGTTTGTTGTGTTGCACAACCTAAATTGTAATAGAAAAACCTTAGTTATTAAGACAAAAAACTGAGATGGAGATCGTTAGATACATGCGTGCTACATATTTATAGATGATTGAAGGTAACCAAGTTCGGGAAGATTTGTAAGTATAAAATTTATCTACTGAATTGAATCCCAGAAGAATTCTGATTTAATTTCCTAATGGTAAATCTCTAAGATCATTTACATGGGATTGACGCACAAGAAGTAAAAAATTTTATTTAGACCTTAACCCTTAGTATTGGAGATGTTCTAATAGTAACCCTTTTTGTCCTGGATAAAATCAATACTCTCTCTTTTTCTACGTAGAGAATTCCATTCCCATTGATAGGAACTAGTGTTAAGCCGGTCTGTTGTTGTACGGTTTTGCATTATGTGACATGTTAATATTTATTTAAGGATCATTTTCTATATACCCTTTAAAACACTAACGATATATCTTTATCTTTGTAATTCCAAAAATTATCTTCCTACCGTATCAAACTGCTAAATTAAATCGTATATCCCTAAAATACTATTATTGAAAACATAAATACAAATCTATGAGAAATATTATCTCCATGTTCTCTTCTCTATTAATAGATCTTTAAAAAATATTTGGAGACTAATACTACTTCTTCTTCTTCTTCTTCTCTCTTTATATTTGAAGAGAAAAACATGTAATGAGAAAAGGCTAACTTTTCTAACCTCAAAAGTTACCCAAAAATAAAACCTCTACTTTTTCATCTTAATTTCTCATTTTCTTGTTAAAAAACCCAAAAAGGGATATTTCAAGCAATCATTTCCTATCCCAAAATTTAGATCTTTTACATGAATTTCCCTTTTTTATCTTTATCTTTGTCTATTCTTACTCTGCAACAACAACAACAACAATAAGAAAAAAAACGAAACAAAAACCAGAATCCATAAATTACACACAAGTCAGAGCAATAAAATAAAATAAAACTAAACTAAACTAATTGGGAAAAAAAGGATTATGCAGCGTGGATATGGGGTTCAAGTGTATGTCAACTATGATGTATATATACGAAGGTGAAATATTTAGGGATTGGTGTGTATTATTATTATATAAGTGGGAAGGGATGTGAGAATTGAAAAAATACCCCTTACTGTGGTGGGCTTTGGAAAATTACCCTCTGGAAGTATCTTTTATGTTGACCGGTTTCTAGAATAAGGGATATAATTTTTGTTATTCCATTAATTCTTCCATAGTTTATTTTTTTTAGTTATTAACGCACATGAAGATGCAAAAATAAAACTATCTTAATTAAATACAAAATAAGATCGACTTTCGAACAAATTTTTTAGAAATGCCAATCTATTTAGTTTTTATTAATAGTAACAACAACTGGTGAATTTGTTGTTATTGAAAGCCCTAAAAGAAGAATCAATAGAAAGAAATAGAGGGAGAGAAAATAAAGAGGAAAAGATGAATGAATGAAACACATTTAAGATCAAATGTTACGATCAAATCAGAAACTCATTATAAAGATTCAAAAAATTCAAAGAGATTCAATAATGGCACCACAAGAAGAAGAATCAATAATAGAAACCCTAGAACCATCATCAATTGATTCAATATGGAGTATCTTCTTCTGCTTCTTTTTCGATTTGACTTGGAGATATGTACGTTTAATTGATTCAAGATGTGTAAGTTCTGCAAGTTCATCATCATTATCGTTATCATCATCATCACCAACACCATCTTCTTCTTATTTGTTTTCTTATGTTGTCGTCTCAACATTGCTTGTTGACTCTAGAATCGAGTTGGAATCCGTATAATTAATTTGGAGTCCACAAGCTTGTTGACTCTTATTTGGAGATGCGACTTGAGCTCATTAATTCCACTTTTGGTGTTAACTTGGTTTTTGTTGACTCCTAATTGGAGAAACTTGGTTCCTGGACTCCAGAATTTGGAGTTAACTTTGAATTGTTAACTCTACCCGTCTACTTGGGTTTGTTGATTCCTAATTGAAGACTATTAGTTCTTTGAGCTATAATTTGAAGTTATGTTGAGCTTGTTGACTCAACTTTTGTTGTTAATTTGGGTTTGTTGATTCCTAATTAGAGACAACTTGTTTTTTCGAGTCAACTTTGAACTTGTTGACTCCATCTTCGAGCTTGTCTACATGATTTAAATAATGGAAAAAGTGATTTCCAATTGAGTAATTAGGTTCTGTTTTATAATTAAGGTTTTGGGGGTAATAAGGTAGTTTTTGGAACAAATGAAAAACAGCCAACATGCCACCCCTTATCGCACTACCTTGATGGTTATAACCCAAGTAGCCCCTAAAACAGCTAGCTGCTAGCCTAACAAATATAGTGGCGGGTTATCTGAGCCCTACCAAATATCCATCTAGAAATAATTTCATTATCTCGTGGATCTAAAATATAGTCCCTTTTTGTATTAAGTTTCCTTCCCAAGTAAATAAAGTGCAACTGAAAGTGAAAGATGGCGATGGCTTCTATGTTTAGTATAAGAAGATGACTAGGTGAGGATGAGAACTGGATAACTTTATCTAATCCAAAAAAAATGGCAGAATCTAAGGTTTTTGATTATCTGGGGGGTTTTCTATTTTTAGATGAAAAATTCAGGAAGGGGAATTCCCCAAAAGTATGGTTTACAATTCTTGCCCTAGGTTTTATCTTACTTTTCCAATTTCTCAAGGCTTTTATAAATAATCGTTACAATAATAGATCCGTTCAAGTCATTTCTACTTCTGGAACTACTTCTGTTCTTCCAAATTCACAAACCAGGTAATTTTTTTTTTTTTTAACTCTGCTTTGTTCTTATCATTTTTGTTTGATTTTGGATTTAGCCTATAATGATACAAATTCACAACCGTTTAGAAGTCTGATTGAGTTAAAACAGTTAATTTGTTGTGCTTACAAGGCATATACACCCGATACGTTTAGTATTGTGCCCCAGGCCCCCAGCTCTTATTTACTGTGTTAATAGCAGTAAACTGTTTTGGGGAATTGTGATGTCTTGAAAGAAGTGGTTGTGATGCCTAGGTGAGGAAGATATTAAGAGACTCTTTGATGGTAATTTTTGAGTGTCTGCATAGATATGCCTAGCCTGCAAGTTAATGTTTTAAGTTACTTTGGGATCATAGCACTTATTCTAGGTTATTCATTGTCATCAAGCTGAGTTGAATTACTTGATCATAGCATGTTTTTATTGTTCGGCGAGTTTTTTCTTTGTTTATTTACACCTCTTTATAAGAAGAGTCTTGCTTACCTACAAATCCCATTAACCCTGGTGCAAGTGAGATTTAGACCCCAGACCTCCTGCACAACCACCAACAGCTTGATCAACTCAACTGGACACTTGCTAATGTTTGGGTAGTAGTCACAGTGTGCAATGTGTTATTCGTGTTCTGGTAATGTTCTTTAGTTTCTCGTTGTTTCTTGATTAGTAGACTGTCCCTGAGAAAATGAAGGTATATAAGTATCTGCATGTATGGTTTGATTTTTTTCTTTGTATGTGTGTGCGCATTACACAACAACTTCGAATAATTGTCAAACCATTGCTGAGGTGAGGAAAAGGCCCTTCTGCATGGTATTGGTTATAGTGATATACCTGGTGTTTGACATGAGATAAGGGATGCTATGAGCATATTTAACTGATATGATAATGTTTAGCTGCAGTATCTCACGAATTGTATCTGATGCTGACTTAAGAAATTTAATAAATGAGTTGGATGAAAAGAACGAGGAGAATGTGGAATGGGTTAATGTCGTGGACAAAAGAAACAGCAATGTTACTTATAATGTAAAGAGTTGCAAGCCTAAGGTTTGTGAAGCTGTCTTTTGTCTCTTGTAATTGGATGGTTGTTGCTTGGTCAAATTGTTTGAGCTCAGTTAAATTTCTGAACTTTCGTATTGATGTTTGATTATAATTTTGGGTTTGCAGGATGGTCCTTTGAAATACTTAAGTGTGACAGTATTTGAGAACTGTTCAACTGAGGTACTAAGAGACTTTTACATGGACAATGAGTACAGGAAACAGTGGGACAAGATGATCGTGGAGGATGATCAACTGCAGATTGATGATATTAGTGGAGTAGAATTTGGAAGGACAATAAAAAAGTTTCCACTGTTGACACCAAGGGAGTATGTTTTGGCCTGGCGTATGTGGGAAGGCAAAGATAAGACTTTCTACTGTTTTATCAAGGTTAGTACTAATAATCTTAAAATGTTACCTTGTTACGATTTATTAGGAAACATCAATATTGCAGCTCGTAAACACCCATTATCAAATCTCAGAAATTTATATTTTGAAATGCACGAAAGACAAACAAATATCAGAAGTCTGACTCTCTGAGGTAAATTTCAGAGCGTAGTTTGTATGGTTTGAGGCTTTTGAATACTCTTCATTCTGGTGAAGCTCGATGCTAGTATTCTTAATCTTTAAACACTCCTGTCGAGTTCCTGTACTCCCTGTATGTTCTTTCGCTTTGTCCTGCCCTTTAGTTCTTGACTTTCCTTTGCTGGCTATGTTTAGGAATGTGAAAATGCTTTGGTACCAAGACAGAAGAAATATGTACGTGTTGGAGTCTTCCGATCAGGCTGGAGAATCAAGAAAGGCAAGTGATCCATGTGCAATTGTTTTCATACACTAACTGTCAATTATTTTATACAACTCATACTGAGTTCAACAATCTAAACTCAAATCCTTTCTTACTTCAGCTTGTAACCGTTAGGCCTACAGTGTCATGTCAAAAGTCCCAAGTGTCTCAGTAAAGTGCTTTATGAATATAATACCAATTTCAATACTTAAGTACTGCTAATAGCTTGATCTTGTAATGTTGCACTTGGAAACCAAAATCTAATTTGAATTTGAACCATTGGAAATGATTGAGCTCCTCCCGTCTTGGTGGGTCTCAAGATTTAATAGTGTCGAGATGTGGGCTTAAAATGACCACCAAATTGGAGAATCAATTTGCTTCCCTGGTTTTTAAGTTCCCAGATTTGACCTAATGTTTATCTCGTCTCTTTTACTAATTTTAAGGATTTTTATCAGTTGTGGCTTGATTTTTAACAACTTCACTGCTTACTTGAATTGCATAAATTCAGTTCCTGGTCGAAATGCATGTGAGATCAAATTAGTGCACCAAGAAGATGCTGGGTTGAACGTGGAGATGGCAAAACTTGCTTTCTCTAAGGGCATATGGAATTATGTATGTAAGATGGATGCTGCTCTGCGAAAATATTCTCCTACCGCGCAACCTCAATCAAGTTCAGTCAAGAATGCTGTAACTCTTATGCGGAAGGTACAACTATTTCCAAAATCCTAAGAGAATCCATTTGTTTTCAGCATGGAACGTCGGTAGGAATCATCATTCAAAAGATTCTGACTATGTTTACCTTTTCTTTTCATCTAGGTCCCACCTGAATTAGAGACAACAACTGAGACAACTGATCGCTCCCTTGCAAGCACTTCGACTGGTAGCATTGTTAGACAGGGGACTGAAGAAGTAAACCAAAAGAAAAAACTCATAAGAAAACCTTCAAAGAAAACGATAGCCAATGGCTTGCTTCTCCTTGGAGGTATTGTTTGTCTTTCTCGTGGTCACTCTGCCCTAGGTGCAAAAATCGCCATGGCTTGTATCCTGAAGAAGCTTGCAAAGCATGGAAACCCAGCGACCCAAGTTGCTCCAAACTAAATACATTCAACCATAGTAAATCACCAAGACGACAACCATAAGATACATATTTACTCTCTTTCAAATGTCTTTGATCTACTTCCGTACTCTATACCTGGAGCATGATCTCGTTGGTCAAAGCTATTTTAACAAAATTTGGTTTGAGAAATGTAAATACATACATGAATACTTGTATTAGAATCCATGTTTCTGCATTATCTCATCTGATCAATCAAATTGTGATTAGTTTTGGGATAAGAATCCATGCTTGATGTTAATTGTTAGTTTTATCTTGATGGTTAACCTGACCAGGTCTTCTAATCTTGTGTATCTCCTTTAGAAATAAGAGCTCTCCTCGGATTAGGTAGAAATTCGAATTTTTCTCCAATTTGGTTTTCTACAACCTAAGTTGATGACCGCCCAGGAAGACTGACTTAAACAGTAGTTGGTTCATGCAATGGTTTGGTTTGTTATACTATTTCTGAGAGTTCTGAATTGACTGGTAGTGATCCTGTCTACATATGCAATTGACTGGCAGTGATCCTGTCTACATATGCAATTGACTGGCAGTGATCCTGTCTACATATGCAATCCAGTTACAAGGTATCCATCAAGGTATAGCATAATTGATTGTACTTACAATTACGAGTCTATCTACATTACATCTGGATTTTGGAGGGCAAGTTGCCACGGCAACCCTAACTCTATACAACCAACACTTTCGCCCAGTTGCCATGGCACCACTAACTCTATACAGCCAACATTGTCACCACTATGTGTATCTACTATCTAGCCTCTATTCTCACTACATTTTTTTAAATAAGGAATCTGTTAGATAAGGGAAAATTACAGACACTCGTCCTCTTGTATGCACATTTGCGTCCAAAAAAGTACGTTTTCAGACCATTCTTCTGCAAAGGACAAAATTGTACCATATTTGGCTAAAGAATCAACCACATAACTAATATCCATATGCACAAACCTGCATACTTGTGCATAACCAACTACCGAAACTAGACAAGATACTGAAAAGGTGTTTGGATTCATTCCTAGAAGTAACTTTTGAACTTTTAGAAACAAAAAAAATATCAGAAATTAGATTAAAGATTTTTCTTTTTCATAGTCCATATATGTATTATCAGTTATAATAAATTCAATTCAACTTTAAACTGGTTAATCAAACCCAAACTCATCAAACCAACGGATAAAAGTAGATAAAATCCCACGTAATTAGAATGATGCCTAATGAACAAGATATTATTCATCTCAAAACAACCATTAATACCCATGTTCAACCAAACCCAAATAATTATCGTATAACTACTATAATAACATTCCCTTTATGATTTGTGTTTTTATATCATGATGACTTTTTTGGTTGATTTTCTTGAATTTTGAAATTTTTTTTAGGATTTACACGGTTTTACAGAGAAAGAAAAGAAGAAATGTATTTTTGATTAAAACATGATTTGTGTTTTTATAATTAGTTAAAATATGAATTAACTCAGTGATATGTTTGGATCAGTTATATTTCACTCAGCTAACCTAACTAACTATAAATCATTTCTAACTCAGTAAATATATATGGATTATAATCTAGGCTATGGTTAATAAATTAAAAAAAAACTATAGGTATAAATAATATGGGTTATAGTCAATAAAACCATGAGTTATATTTAAGCGAAGTATTTTTTTAAAAGGATCTCTAGAAAAAAAAAATTAACTTTTCATGAAATAAATTATTTTGGTTCCATCTACTTACCGACACTTTTCTTATTTATCACTCACCTTCAAATTTTTTTAATTGTATTTTATTCCTTATTTACAACCTATAAAAAATCAAATTTAATTTAACCGTTTTTTTTTTTTCACTAGTCTCCCTTTTTATTAAAATCACAATAATAAACTATTAAATCCGAGGTCTATCGGTGTGAATCCATATTGTGCGGTTTTCAAACATGACATTACTAATTTTACTTTTTGAGAATAATAATGTTAGTTGCTTACTAAAGAAATCCTCTTTTTGCTCGTTTTTGTTGTGAAATTTTTACAGATTCCGCTAGATTGATTTTCTTATCATGTATGGTAAAACATTTCCTCCTCATATTCCCATTACTGTTTACATTTCCCATTTTTTGTAGCTTGGTTTCTAAAATTTGATCTTAAACAAACAAAACTATGCTTAATCTGTACCCTTGTGACATGAACATTAAGACTAAAAATTTGATGCAAAATTAAAACTTTCGATTAAAATGGGCAATGTATGAATAAAGTTATGTTTTACTTTCTCATGATGAAAAAAGACAACTTAGAAGAAAGAAAGAAAAACAAAACTCTTCGGAGGAGGAAGTAGAGAACACGTGGTTTGTCTAAGCTACTAGAGAGAGAGAGCGAGGTGGGCAGTGATAATGGAGTAGAGACAGCATTGATGAATGAGTTGAGAACTTTTTTGGTTGAGTTGAGTGAAGAGCAACGAAATTGCGTGAAACTCTAGGGAAAAAGACTCAGATGCTAAAGATAAAGTTCTTGAAGTATCTTTCCCTTTTCTTTTTTTTGCGTTTTCTATCTCTCTAGTTTATTTGTTCCTACACATCACAAGTAGAGGTTAAATAATATGGAGAGTAGGCTGTTGGCATACACCATCCATTTTGTGTTTGGAGAATTATTAATTTATATATTTTCATCATTAAAAAATTAGTAAAGTTATGATCGGCGGTAGAGATGGTGGTGGGTGAGAGAATTAGAGAAGAAGGCGACGGTGGGGAGAAAAAGAATATTTATTTTATTTTATGGTTAATTTTTTTAGTTTAGTATTTGCACGGTTTTAGTGTTAGGTGTAAATAAAAAGTTAAAAAATAGTATTTAGGATATACTCTAAAATATATAGGTGGTATATAGGATAAACGAGGATGGCAATTAAGGTGGGTGGTAAATAGGTGTAATCAATATTTTTACTTTTGACTTATGGGATGGATTTTTACTTCTTGAAAACAAAAATACTTCTGCTTAGGATATCCAAACACACACAATCAATAAAGATGTTTCTTGTTGTCCATTTTATTGAATCTAAATCGTCGTTTAAAGCTAAGATAATCTTTTCATAATCTCTTTCTAAAGGAAGGTGCCTGCCTCATTTCCTTCTAGCCCATAAGATTGTCTTTAATAGAGATTTTTCTTATGCCTGCTCAGTGTTTGAGACTTTTGTATGGCTGCATCTAACTCCATTCCAACTCCCTGTAAAGTATTGTAATATTGGACCTAATCCTACATTCTTATGTAAATTTTCTATGGGATGAGCAAACATCCATTTTAAAATTTTGAGCCATTATAAGATGGGTTGATCGACAAAAATGGATGGGCAAACTGACAAAATTGCCAGTTTTCTTATCGAGGTCAGTGCTCGATCTTATTTCAACCGCCAATGGCTAAGACTATGCAACTCGGTCTTATCTTATCTGCCCAGCGACTATATCATCCAGCGGTTGATATTTAATCTTTTATATATATATATCCAATTTTAAACTTATTTCAACTAACATCTTCTCTATGCCTCTCACATATTTATTTTAACCCCAAACAAAACTCTTCTAATTTTCTGTAATATGGTTTCTGGTTTCGAATCTTCACAAGGTAGCAACAAATTTCGGGGTTCAAAATTTACAATATCCAAAGACGAGTCAATTTGGAGGAATTACGTTCATTTTACACAAGATAGTATCAACGGTTTACAAAAATGAAACCGACACTTTTTGAGAAAACATATTTCAGAAATTTCAAGAAGAAACATTAAGCCTCAGTTTTTGTGTTGACAGGTCATTTCTCTGCAATCAATAAAGAAATGACCTTATACGTTGGTACGATAATGCAATCCAATTGATCCAGAATGAGTAGTGAAATCCTTGTTGATGTGGTTCAATTTTAAAAATTTTAAAGAAGTGATTGGTAAGTAAGTTGTAAATAAGTTTGTTGTGATCTTAAATAAATTTGTTTTTGTAAATTACAGGAACGAAGGTGTAGAGAGGGTTGGCGAGTAAAAACAACAAACAATTGCAATTCAAAAGTTATTACGATATCTTAAAGCAATTGAATAAATCTAATATGTTGTTACATGTTAGAAGCTCCCCAACATGTGCCGGAAAAATCCCCATACGCTCATTCTACACAAAATTTTCAACTATTTCATGTCGCTTCTCCATTGTGTTCACCAGATACAACTTCAAATACAGATGGAAGTCCAAATCTCAATGTTTCTAATTCCATAAAATTCAAAGGTGTAGAAAAAAACAGAGGCAAAACGACAGAGAAAATTAGCCAAGAAGGATTGAGTCTAGTTTTAACATGGACGAGTTCATGGATAACCAATGTTTAGTCGAAAATCAAATATCTGTTGACCGGAAGGATCCTGAGTAGGCAGCTTCAAAAAAATCGTCTTTCTTACGACAATTTTTTTTACAATTAGGACGAACATAAGATTCTTATAACGGACATTGAAAACAATGAATGCACAATAACGTGATCTATGGCTAATGGATTTTAACAATTTAAAGACAAATGAAAGATGAACAACAAAATCAACAATTTGCTAACAAACCCGATGATGATGAAGTTGAACAAGTTAACTCGTAAATATAATAATTAGTTTGAAATATTTTAATAATACGTTTAATTTTATTGTAATAATTTTAGTATGAACTTCAAATTAGTATTTAGTTAGTTTAATTTAAATATAATAGTTAATTATTTAACTAAATTATAATTTTTTGTTTTAAATTAAGTGATAGTTTATTAGTTACATAAAACTTGTATTATGTTAACTAAAATAATTTTTTTCAAAATAACAATTAAAATTATAAATAATCTAATTAAACTGTACACACGTCAGTTCGATCTTCCAAACTTAGCCCAAAGATGTGCTTTCAGATCCTCCATTGACATCCCGTATAAATTTTGGTTTTGAATATAATTAGTCATGCCTGTATAGTTCCTTTCAGATTGCCCTTTTGCTGGTTGAATTACCATGTTATGAAAAATTATGGATGAGAGTGTAGTTTTATGCATTTCATGCTGAACAAAACCGTGAAATGACCCACAAATGATGTAGAACTTCTTTTCAGAATTCCGAATGGCCGTTCAACATCCTTCCTCAAATCCGTTTGTTTTCTTTAAAGATACCTCATTCGACAATCCACTTCGCCATGGAAGGCTGACTGTACGCTTGAACTAAGGTTGATCATTTTGGATAGATTTAATCCGCATGATAATACCCATGAGTATAGTGATTCCCGTTGATTGTGAAAATTTCCTTCGTGGAAAATTCCATACTTTAGGTCTTCAAACAAAGGTTATTTGTGTAAAATATTTATGTTATTTTGTCAACCCGGAAGACCAAAAAAAGTGTACCATATTTATCAATCCTAAGTTGCACCAGCTTTACAAATAACATTTGGTTTCTAGTAATGACCCTTATATTGACCTACCCAAAAGGTTGGCTATCCCTTCCACACCCAATACATGCAATCAAGACGACATAGCATGTCCTAGAATCCTTAGGGTTGCAGTAACCCTTTTTTTTCCTAAGGGTTTTGACCTCTAATGTGACGATCCATAATCAAAGTACTAATTAATCAGGAGATTAATCTAACATTGACACATTAAGAAATCTAAGCTATCAATTTAAATAACAATCCCTTTAATTAAAACTCATCCACTCTAATAATTATAAATGGAAATCCTCTCAGAATGATATAATATAATAATGTATTTCATTTTACAATATATATACACCGAATATACATAAAATGAAATGAATCACAAACGTTACTAGATCACTAAAACTTTAAACTAAGAAAACATGTATCTTTGCGTGCATCATTTCTTCTAATATCTGAAAATGAAGTTGAAACCAATGAGCACATCATCCAAAAAGGGTGATCAGTGGAAAACACATAACTTTCAAGTAATCACTAAAATGATTTACAGTTAAAAAAGAACACTAACTTAAAGGGATAATAATAAATTAAGACATTCAACAATTTAAATATTTAACAAACAAAGTGTTACCCTACCTCGCCATACTCAATGGAGGAGGCGACGCTAGAACAACCTCAATGAATAATAATAACACCGCGCACATAGATTGCCCATACAAACTATAATTCTGGATATTACCATCAAGATCAGATAATTAGACAATCAAGTATAATACGCACACGAATAATTTCCCAAAAATAAAATAGTATATATATTATCGAGACGAGGAAGGATGTCGCCCTACTAAATAATATTGTAACATGGAAGAATGTCTTACTACTATTAATATTGTATATTGTAACAGTGAAGAATGCCGCCCTACTAATAATATTAAAACGGTGAATAATGCGGCGCTACTAATAATATTCAAACGATGAAGAATGTCGCCCTACTCAAGTTATCAAGAAGCTGTGGAGGAACCACAGACACTCGTTGCAGGGAAATACAAACAACGCATATCACACAAAATACACATTCAGATAACGCAAAAACATGTTCAAGAATAGTAAAAATAAATCTTAATGATTACAAGAAGGTTATAAAGTTTCCACCTCTTTTGAAGACAATCCATGCCTACATCGAGATCCACAATCCATTGGTTCATCCTTTGAATCAATCGTTATTAATATAAACTAACTGTTAATCATACAATCACTCTAAGAGTTTAGCCGATTAGATCACAAAACATTCATAACATAATATCATACAAGTTTCTAGTTATTGGTTAAGTGAAATTATTAATAAGCAAAATGGCCCTAAACCCTAGCCCATTGACCTAGAACGGCCCACCAAACCGGCATGTTAACCCATAGACTGACTCATTGGGTCGACTCATGAACCGACCCATTAACCATGTTCATGACCCAAACCTTTTGACTTGGTCCAACTCGGTCTGACTCACTGAGTCAACTCAGTTCAACCCAGTTCATTTTCTATTGAAATCAGCACAAGGAACTAACTCTGGGGATCTCTAGAACTCTCAATTTTGACTCAAATGAGGCTCCTAATGGCTCTTTGGAAAGATGAACGTCTTCTCTACGACTTTCTAGTTTTAAACCGGAGCTAATTGCGTTTCTAACATACGTAGAAAAGTCCATTTAGTCGCTCATTCACGGCTGTTTCCAGATTTTCAGATTTGGTGATAATTGTCGAAATTATCATAACTCACTCATTTCAACTCCAAATCAAACAAAATTGGTCTATATAGATTCGTAATTCATTACAATACAATTCATGTAATAACTAACATCAAATCAATATCTATAGTGTCTAAAAAATTAGGAACATAAAAAGATAATAAACACATAAAATCATGATTATCATAATTTTTTTTATTTAATTGATTATATACTATTTTTAGTATCTAACAACCACCCAAATAATTCTGAACATATTAGAATCTAGTAGGAAGGTTATCTTGAGTTAGTTTACAAATTCCATCATTACCATCATCTCCATCATCATTATTCATCTTTCATACTTAAAATAAAACATCATGAATATTTCTTCTTCTACTCTCTTTTCTATCAAAGTTATGCTCTCTTTTATTTCATGCTTTTAACTCACTCTCTCACTTTTTTTAATGCTCTCAAATCCTATAATCATCATCGTCTTCTCATCACTAAAAGCTTCACCATTTTTAACATCTTTCTCCCATTTTATTCTTTCATAAAAATTTTATCTTTTCTACTTAAAAAACACCATCATATTTAATAAAGCTATTAATTATAGCACTTAGCATTAACTACTAACTAATTATCTTAAAGTAATAGTAGAAGTGTATAAGAGAATAGGAGAGAGATTTCTTATTAACTTATAAGAAATGTGATAACATATAGTAGTTTACTAACAAAAGCTACATGATTAGTATCAACATATGTTTTTCCTTCATGGGATGAAACCTAATTCCATTAGTGTCAACATATGTATACAACACCCAACCAGTTTTCCATGCATAAGGACAACAATTAGCTTACTAACAAAATCGGCATGATTAGTGTCAATCTATTAAGTAGCTTCATGTAGAGAAACACCACATTACATGACTAAGTAAGTACTTGGTTACTCATCATTTTATTTCTAGTGGATAGATTTAGGAACATCATACGTGCATATGGGAATTCACACACACACACACACAAATATATATAATACCCCCATGGATATCCATAATTTTGGAACACTTCCTCGTTAAAACCTTTCCATGGAAAACCCAGAAGGAAAACTTGAATGAAGGAAAAAGAATACAATGCCAAAAAAATGGTTATGCACAAGTTGTCTCGTTAAAACCTTGACAAGCAAAAATTCTAAGGGCACAAAACCTTGATGAAGGAAAAATATTACAACGCGTCTAAATCCAAGATTAACTCCCACTGACTCAAAACTTCACTGAGTTTACTGCTTGTACAGATGTCGCATTCCGATCCCAAAAACTAGTTTTCTGAAGATTGTTGTTGGTAAAGACTTGGTGAATAAATTTACATATTTTTCACACGAATGTATCTTCTGGATACATATCTCTTTATTCTTTACTAAATAGTGAGAATAAAATAGCTTTAGTGAAATATTCTTTGTTTGATAACCCTTGATGTAACCTTCCTTGATCTATGAGATACATGTTGCATTATCTTTATAGATGATGATTGGTACTTCTGTGATGGAAAGTAAATCACATGAACTTCAGAGATGAGTGATTAGTGATCTTAGTCATACACATTCTCTGCTAGCTTCATGGAGGGTGCTAATCTTGGAGTGATTGGAGGAGGTAGTTGGAAAGCTCTGTTTACATGATCTTTAAGAAATTACAGTACCGCCACTAGTAAACACATATTCAGTTTGTAAAATGGATTTTGTGTGGATCGAAGAGATAACTTGCATTGTATATCCCTTTAATTGAGAAGTATGGGATAAATCCTTTGAGTAAAACAATCCCATGTATGCAGTACCCTGAAGATATCGAAAAATATGTTTTACACCTGCTAAATGCCTCTTTGTTGGAGCAGAGCTGAATCTTGATAACAAATTAACTGCAAAAGACATGTTAGGTCTAGTATATTGCGCAAGATATAGTAGTGCACCAATTGCACTCAAATATGGTACTTATGGACCAAGAAGAATTTTGTTTTCTTCCTTTAAGCGAAAATGGTCATTTTTAGTGCCAAGAGATCTTACTACCAAGGAGTGCTAGGAGGATAAGCTTTATCCATATTGAAACGTTTTAAAAGTTTCTTAATGTACAATTTTTGGTGAACAAGTATGCCATTTAGGTAGTGTTCGATCTGCAAGCCGAGAAAAAACTTTGTTTTTCCAAGATCCTTAAACTCAAATTCGCCCCTTAAGCATTCAATTGCTTTTAAGAGTTCTTTAGGAGTTCCAACTAAGTTGATATCATCAACATATAAAACTATGATAGAAAATCCTATTGTGGTCTTCTTTATAAAGACACATGGGCAAATATGATCATTTTGCATATCCCTTAGTTATCAAATATTCACTTAAACGATTATACCACATTCGTTCAGATTTCTTTAATCCATATAAAGCTCTGTTAAGTTTGAGTGATTACATATGGCGGGGTTTGTTCTCATACAATCTAAATCCTTCTAGAATTTTCATATGTATATTTGTATCTAATCTCCATATAGATATATTGTAACCACATCCATTAAATGCATATCAAGTCCTTCAGAGACTACCATACTTATCAAGTATCGGAATGTAAAAGCATCCATAACAGGGGAATATGTTTCTCTGTAGTCAATCCCAGGTCTCTGCGAGAAACCTTGTGTTGTAAGTCTCGCTTTATAGCAAACAACTTCATTTTTCTCATTACGTTTTCTTATGAACATCCATTTGCAACCAACTGGATTCACATTTTTAGGTGTTTGAACTGCATGTCCAAAAAAATTACGTTTAATGAGAGAGACTAATTTTGCTTTAATGGTGTCCTTCTATTTTGGCCAATCATATTTTTTACGAAATTCTTCTATAGATTGTGGTTCACAACCATCTTTATCCATAGTAATCTCAGTAGCTACTGTAAACGAAAACTTATCATCGATAAGAACTTTGTTACGATCCCACATTTCTTTCTTGTTTGCAAAATTTATGGAAATTTCTTCATTTCCTGGAACCAGCTCCCTTTCAGGGGTATTTTCCTCTACGAGAGGTAGTAAGTTTAGAAATGAGGATCGTTCATCTATAGTTTCCTTATGAACACTATCTTTTGTCGATTATGGTTGGCTTTTTCCTTTTTCTAGGAGCATAATATTTTGAACCAATGGGACGTCCACGCTTCAAGTGTACCTTAGACGACTCATTTGCTGGAACGGTCACGACATTCCCAATAGGTATATTAGTACGTTTCGGGACATTTTTAGCGGGTATGTATGATTTAGTTATTCTTTTTGTATCAACAAATGCATCTGGCATTTGATCAACAATATTCTGAAGATGGATAATCTTCTGTACTTTGATTTCTTTTAATTTATGTGTGGATCGAGATGAGACAGAGTAGGTACATACCTAGAAAATATATTTCGTTCTTCTGACGGTTTAAGTTCTCCCCCTAATTGTGGGAAAACTGTCTCATCAAAATGAGAATCATCAAAACAGGTTGTGAATATATCAGCAGTTAAAGGCTCAAGATATCTAATAATAGATGGTGAGTCAAAACCAACATATATGTCTTTCCTACGTTGTGGGCCGAATTTGGTGCATTGTAGAGGTGCAACGGGCACATATACACAACAACCAAAAACACACAGATGAGAGACATCTGTTTGATGTCCCAGAACAAGTTGAAAGGGCGAGTATTGATGATTTGCAGTGGGCCAAAGTCGAACTAAGTTGGTAACATGTAAAATAGCATGCCCCCATGCAGAAACGGGTAATTTCGCTCTCATTAAAATGGGTCGAGCTATTAACTGCAAATGTTTAATAAATGATTCAGCTAGACCATTTTGAGTATGAACATGAGCTACAGGATGTTCAACAACAATACCAACAGAAAAGCAATATGCATAAAATGTTTGTGATGTAAATTCACCAGCTCCATCTAGTCGAATAGACTTTATAGGAAAATATGGAAAATGTGCAGCAACCTAATTATCTGAGTGAGAAGCCGAGAAAATGCAATATTTCTTGTAGATAAGAGAAAAACATGTGACCATCTAGCAGATGCGTCAATTATGACCATAAAATACTGAAAAGGTCCACACTGAGGGTGGATAGGTCTGTATATGTCTCCATGGATCCTCTTAAGAGAAGTTGGTGATTCAAGAACAACTTTTGTCAATGACGGTTTGAGGATCAATTTTCCCCTAGAGCAAGAAATACAATTTGTATATGTAGTTAACAAAATCTTCTAGTTTTGTAAAAGAAGTCCTTGAGAGTTCTGTACAATTCTACCCATCATGGTAGATCCTGGGTGTCCTAGATGGTCATGCCAAAGCGTGAATATTTTTGGATCATTAAACTTATGGTTTTTGATACTATAAGATTCAATAGCTTTGATTGTTGTAAGATACAACCCAGGAGAGATAGCTGCAAGCTTCTCTACAACACGCTTCTGGCATGTGTCAGATGAAGAGATACATAAGTATTCTGCATTATCTTCATTTATTGTTTCTAAATGATATCCATTTCTTTGAATATCTTTAAAACTTAACAGATTTCTCAAAAGATTTCGGTGAATACAAGGCATCACTGATTTCCAATTTCGTATGTCCTAGTAAGATAATATTGGCTCTTCCGGAACCATCTATTAAATTTGTTAAACCAGAGATAGTGTTTATTTTTTCCTTATATCCCTTTAAATTACTAAAATACTTATTACTGCGAATTATTGTATTGGTCATTCCGCTATCAACCAAACAAATATCTTCACCGTCAAGATTGATTTTTGATAAATTACTTATGGAATCCATATCCTTCACAAAAATAAATATAATGCATGAATACAAAGAGTTAATAAAACATATGTTTTATATTAAACATGTAATTATACATACAAAAAATGGTATGCAAACCAAAATACAACTTAGAACACACGCAACTATACTACAAAATCTACAAATTCACAACTAGAGTATACAACTAGTTAAGTTCATCATTATCTTACTTATTATGAAAATCAGATGTATCCCACTGGTCTTCTTCTGACTTTGTAAGAAAATCAAAGTCTAAGTCGAGAGAACTAGTAGAAGCCTCATTAGTTTAGATAAGATTTGTCTAAATATTAATTGTTGGTCGCTTCAGGGATGACTGATATAAATTAACAAGATGTTTATCCGTATGACAGGTACGTGACCAATGTCTTGTTACATCACAACGGTAACAAACATCTTCGTTATTGTTTATAGATTTGTCAGACGAATCTTTTCCTTTTTCCGGCTTTTGCTCTTTCTTTCTAGTGTCATCTTTCCACTTCTTGTGGTTTGGATTGAACCTTAGATTCTTGTCTTGATTATGTTTCTTACTACGACCTTATTTACCTTCACCTTTATTATTACCCCATCCATTAGCTCTTGTAGAGCTCGTTGTCTCATGTGCTTCAGGCACAGAAACAGAGCCTACAAGACGAGATTCATGATTTCTTAGTAATAACTCATTATTTTGTTCTACAACAAACAAACATGAAACCGATTCTGAATATTTCTTAAAGCGACGCTTTCGATATTGTTGTTGCAGGACAACACTCGAGGCGTGAAAAGTGGTAAAAGTTTTCTATAGAAGTTGTTCATCAGTTACACTTTCATCACACAATTTCAGCTATGAGGTGATTTTAAACAACGCAAAATTATACTCGGATACATAATTAAAATCTTGTAAATGTAAATACAACCAGTCATTTTTATCTTTGGGGAGGATAACCATCTTCGGGTGGTCATACCTATCCTTCAAGCAACTCCACATAACCTCAGGATCTTTAACGGTCAGATATTCAGATCTTAACCCGTCGTGGATATGATGACAGAGAAATATTAAAGCCAATGTTTTATCCTGCTGGGATGCAACATTTCCCGCTTTAATTGTATAGGCAAGATTCTTAGCCTGGAGATGTAACTCCGTATTTAGTACCCATGAAATATAGTTGTTGCCAGAAATGTCTAAAACTGCAAAATCTAGCTTAGTTAAATTTGACGATATAACGATAATGCGGTAATTAAAGTATCCTTCGCTCGAAAAAATTGACAACGTCTATTTTATCGAAACTAATAACAACCCAAAACTTGAAGTAAATAGAACTAAGTCGTGCTGATAACGTATAATAATTAAGATACTAATTATAGTACCTAGCACTAACTGCTAAATAATTATATCAAAGTAATAGTAGAAGAGTATAAGAGAATATGAGAGAGATTTCTTATTAACTTATAAGAAATGGGATAACATATATGTTACAACTACATGGGTATTCATAGGAAACCAAACATGGAATAGATGTTTGTAGGGATTACACCTAATTCCATTAGTTTTAGTATATGTATACAACACCGAACTAGTTTTCCATGCATAATGACATCAAGTAGATTACTAACAAAAGCTACTAGATTAGTATCAATATATTACGTAGCTTCATGTCATTTATTTTTCATATGGAAAAACACCACATTACATGAGTAAGTAACTACTTGGTTACTCAACATTCCACTTCTAGTGGATAAAACATGACCAAGTAAGTACTTGGTTATTCACCATTCCACTTCTAGTAGATAGATTTAGGAATATCATACATGGATGTAGACATTCATATATATATATATATAATATCTCCACAATTCTCCCTTTTGTTTACAATTATATTCTCTCTAAGTAACTTGGTGTTACAAAAACATGAAAAGAAGATAACTCTTCTCCATGCATAAAAGAAAAAATATAAGAGATTTTTATCTCTTTGTCATATAATTACACTTGATTACACCTTAATTACACCATATATAATTAATATAATCCAAATATTTAGCTTAACCATAAATATTATTAGTTAGTATATATTAACTCTAATTTTACATATAAACCATAGTTTATAAATAATTTGGTCCATCCCACAGTCAAAACTAATTGACTAAATTCAAACCGTGCATGCAAACTTCCGAGTGCCATAGTTCTCTCATCAAGTATTCGATTGACGCGTTCAAGTAGTCCATTTTGCGAGATATGTCCAACAGTTTTAATATCTTACCAAAATTATTGTTTTATTAATTATTATAACGTAATGCTCAAATTAAATTGTTTAAGTCATTATGCGACGAAATCCTCATTTGGTCAGTATAATAGCATTGACCTGCTTGCGGATCCTTACATTTAATATTTCGTGCATTATACTGATAATGAAATAAAGATCATACCTGAGAAAGATGATCAACAATCTTTATCACCAAGTGTCAGGGCAACGTGAAATCGACCCTGGAATTTTTCATCAAAGTACACACAATTGGGAACAAAACAATCATGCATCAGCTTTTGGTGGTAAATTTCTCGCCCTCGAAAGATCCATCTTCTTGTAAATACCTATTTCTTTTATGGAGATCTAGGTGTCTACCATGAATACATCATAGCCGTTAGGATACTAATACGAAAATAGTATTTAACGGTGGAGACTGCACGGAGCATCAAACTCTTGGCCGCCATGGGATTAGACTCTTCCACTCAGCTCAGTCCCTACTGCTTGGTAGAGACTCCTACGCTAAATACATTTTCAGATAGTGGACGAGCATATTTTCTATCCACCTAGATAGGAAACTTTCCAAATTTCCCAATGCCTATAGGAATTGGCCTTAGTTACTAATTTAAATGAAGCATCAAATTTGAGTTTAACGTAAGGGTTAATAACATCTTTCAGATTAATATACTTGTCGATGATGGATATATTACCATCAGAAGGAAGAACTGTGGAAGCTTTACTCCAATCTGCAAAGTCACTCTTAATCAGATGAACCACCTAATTAACATGAACCCGCACTTTCTCAAATATATGGAGGCCTCTAAATTTTAGCATTTTATTGTTATGACCATTTACATTGTGAGTCTTCCGACCCAAAGCAGTATCCACAAAATTCTAGAAATTTTTAGAAAATTGTAATCTTTGGATATATGTTGCATATTATCAGGTCCCCAATCACAAAAAGGGCAATGGGTATTGGTACTAGGACATAACGTAACTAGCATGTCTCCAGTTCGAAGGCAGTTCTAAATGCATTTCCAAGGGAAATGCAAGATATAAACATGGAGTTTAGTTGGGAAAAAATGTTTCCACTCGATTCAGAACTATTGGATAGTCCCAGCTTCCTGATTAATACTATTTTGAATAGCCTTATAATTAAGGATATTTCATAGTAAATATTCCATTATAATTTAGTTGTCATCTTAACTGATCCATTCTTGTTAAAGGTATTATAATTTCTAAAATTTTACTTACAGTTTTAACATCAAATAGAGCCTCTAACATCTGTAAATTCCAAGGGAGTATTAGTATCAATTAGTTTAGCAACATAAGTCATGTTAGAATATGAAAATTGATTATTAAGGGTATTAAAAACTGTTGGGGCCTATAAATATTTTTATTTTTTGATGGATTTTACTTCACCTACCTCCAACTGGCATATTGCTGCACCAGCTGCACCACACATCTGTCTATTCACATATCTCCTTTTAATCCATGACCTAAAATTAGTCATATAATCATTAAGGGAATAAAAGTTGGAGAAATACTTCCTTTAAAAATTTGATCTCGTATCTTGTTATGGGATGGATAAGTGCATCATTGTTCTCTTGTTAGTTTTCATATCATTATGCTTTGATTATTATTATTTAATTATTATTTTTTTAGTTCTAATTTTGAAAATAATCCAACCATATAAGAAAAAAGGAGTTCGTTGCAATACAAAATGGAGAAGATAGAGAGAGATTTGCAATAATTTCAAATTTCAATGAGAAGAATCGTCTATGTAATATTCCAAGAACCTAGCTGATTATAATGAGAAATTTTGTAAAAAAACTTTAGGAGTATCTAAGGCTAGATTGTGAATCCTCAACCTGGCCGATTATTGAGGTGAAGCAATTCAAGATTTTGTTACCTCTCTCTTGTAAAGAACATAAAGATGAAACCAACGCAAAAAGAATGAGTTCGTTCCGATGAAGAACAAAGAAGTTATGAGTAAAATAACGAAGTAAAATAAAGTGTCCGGGAATATCTACAGCTAGGTTGGGGGTCACTCGACCTAGCCGATTTTCAAAGCAAATTTTTTTCAAAAACTCAAAGTTATCAGGAGAATCTACGGATAGGTCGATGGAGTGAAGAACCTAGCCGCTTCTGGAGCACTTCTGGGCATCTTTTATTGTCAGATACGTCTAGGTTCAGAGCTATGGAACTCTGGGGTTTTCTGACACGCCAAGTTAACTTCCAAAACAAGGATGCCCGATCCTAGATGGATTACAAAGGCCTTATCTCGTGAGATCTGTAGAAGAATACCCTCTAGACTTTATCCAAATGTATATAAACTCCACAACAACAAGGAGAACAAAATGACAAGGCTTTGAATATGCGAATTGATCTTTACGATCTCTAGGATTTGCTTACTTGCTTTCTTTTATATCTTTCACGGATTTTGATAAATCCATGATGAAATAAATATTTTTTATATTAGTTATAGAGATGCAGTTGATGCGTGTCGTAAGTGCAACAAATTACTCAAGATATATCCCACTAATTAACTAGCAATATAGTGGTAGTAAGGATCGTTCCCACGAGGAACTGTGTAATTGAGATATTATTTAGATTAACAAAACTATAATAAAAAAAATACTAAGGGGGGATTGGTTGATTAATTACTAAAAACATAATAAAAAGACAATAAAAAAACGATATGATTAGGGAGTCCTTCGTTGTTAACAAAGTTGATTGAATTAATATGCTTATTTATCTTTCATCGGAATCATTCATCACCAACCGTAGAATAACAATAAGATATGATATCCCCAAAACTCCTTATGTCACTGGATACAGAAGTGCGCGACTACCAGATTCTATCCATCTGAACCACCAAGAATAAACTCTCAAGGTATAACCTATTCGAATACATTAGGGTTTATGAATTCAGGTTGATCCTAGCATCAAACACATAAGTTACAGTGTGCTTATTGTTGTTGTCTTCACATGCAAGTGCTCCACAGAGTACCTTTTCAAGGTATCACGTTCTTTACTTTTGTAGAGGTGTTCGTCTATTACACGTATCTCACAACTCTCTACTAACAATGGAATAATCAATAGATTAATTTAGTGTGCGCTCCAAACAATCTAAGAATCACTCATAAACCTTCGATATAGTAAAGACAAACGACAATGATTAAAAATCCAAATAAACTTATATTACTAAAAATAAAGCTTTACGTCTAGAACATTGAGGTCATCCTTAATCAACAAAATAATTAGCTACTAGTAATACAAAAAAGAAGGAAAAGAAGAAGAATAATGGTTTCCCCCTAAAGGGGAAAACCCTAGGTTTTAGATGTGGATTTTATTATTATAGGTAAGAGGTGATATATCCCTTGTTTAATCCTTAGTTGTCTCTTTTATAGTCTCCAATATTTGGCTTTCAAGTATCCTCTTTTTCTAGAATTTGGAAGCCTATTGGAGCAAGTTTCCTAAATTTAGAAGTCTGAAAAAAACAATAAAATTCGTCCAAAAATATCTCTTTACTTCCAAGGCAAACCCAAAATGTATACCTTATTTCTCTTCCCTCACAGGTCCAACAAAAACTAAGCCCAAGTTGGTTTCATCGTTTTGCTCATAACTTCTTCATACGACCTCGGAATGACCTCCTTCTTTTTGTATTGACTTTGTTTTTTCATTTTTTAGAAGACGATGAGAAGAAATCCTGGAATTGAAAAAATTTAAACGAAGTCTAAAGGGCTTCCAGAAGATGATGAATCTTTACTTGCAACTGTTTCAATAGAGGTTTAAAAGTTTGAAGCCGGTAGGGACTGATAAAGAAAAAGCTTTCACTACACCAAATGCAATTTTTGAATCATCTTAAATTTTTGCACCGCTGGTTTAAAAAAAAGTTTTATTTGAGAATTGGCATGAAGACCTCCAAAATTTCAAGTGGCACTCGTTTCTCTCTTGGAGAATATCCATGACCCTCTCTAGTTGTTCTGGAGAGAAACATCGACATGGGGGGTGCTGTGAGCCCTATATATCTTGTCGAATACTCGTTCTCGAAATGGCTAGAGAGGTTCCTGGATTATCTGTAGCCAATATCTCTCTCTGCTAGTCTTTATAAAAAAAATATATATATCTTTGAATAGTTAGTACCGTATGTCAATTTATAATAATTTTTTAAACTAACAGTGAGATTGTCGATCAATATTAAATATTGTTACATGAATCTTATATATTTGTATCTAAATATTATAGGTAATTAGATTATGCCACATGTTTCTTATGTATTTGTATCTAAAGCGTTTCTTGTTTTTACAGTCTATCATATGTGTCTTACAATTTATTTGCTTACAATTGAACCTAGACTTGCAATTAAACCATCTTTATGATATTTAATATTTTTATCACAACTCATTGATCATCTGATTTATCTCTTTGCAATAATGCATAGGCAAGGAACGATACACAGTAATCGTATCAAGTCTTCAAGGAAGTTATACTATTGCAGTCAGAAGCCGAAATGGATAACAATATCGGAAGAACCAGTTCACAATATCGAAATAATGGTTCTCTCAGATTTGCTAAATAATTTTTTATAATTGTGTTTAGTAGTCCCGAAAGTATCATTTTGTATAAAACAATTTTGCAGATTTGGAAGAGTGGGTAAATTTGGAAAGAAATCACTCAAATTCTATTATTTCAGCAGTTGATATTATCCAGGCAATGGCATCCTCAATATGCTCATTATTATCGAAGGCAAGTATAATCATCTTTTTCCTGAAATTATCCCTAGTGGACAAATTTGGTCGAAAACACTCTTTATTTGATAGGCTAATTTTCAACTAAACTTGAATAAGTGGTGGTTTGAGGTTGTGATCTTAAATCCTCATGTTACTTTATGTAATGAAATTGGAAGAGCTTTAGCACTAAGAAAGTCTTGATGTTAACGACATGATACGAATGGATATACCAGCAGTATAAGCCAAAACTAATATAAATTTGTATCTTAGACACTCTGTACCAGATTTTGGTTATGTTTCTTATCAGAACATGTATGGATGATAACTTGATGATATATCATTTACTTTATGCATTTCTGCATTTTTCATATCTAATAATTATAGTTTGTACTTGTGTTGCAGGGTTTTCCAATAACTCAGAGGAGTTGAACTCACCATGAATTGATATCAGGTGTTTGATTTAAGTTACAAACAGGAGTTTCTTATATTTTGTCTTCTCTTACTTTGAAACTAAACTAAGGTAGAATTTTATTGAAATCTAAAGTAAATTTGAAGTCACAAATGATAAACATATAGTTGTTTTCTTTTTTTTTTCTTTTGTAAAATGTCTTAAATGTTGTTCTCATGTATCATTGAACATATCAATATCAATATAAGTGGTGCAGAATTTGAATTAATTGATTGATTGAGTAAATCATAAGGTTATGGGGTAGTTGCAGGATAAAATAGAATGGGGAGAAATTTTTTGACCAGGTCAATGAAGATTGACCTTCTTTTTTTTGGTTGTTTTACAAATTTAGCAACAGTTGGGTTATGTTGCTAAGTTTGTACCAGAAAATGGAAGTTGGTCTTCTTTGAATTAGTCAAGAACTTTATCAACTATAGTAGAAAATTAGTAGCAGCTGAATTCTGTTGCTAAATTTTTACCAGAAACTTCTGGGTCGGTCTTCGTTGACTTAGTCAAGATTTCACAACTAATAGTAAAAATTTCGCAATTGCTTGGAAGTTGTTGCTACTTTTTTGAGTCGCAACAGCTTGAAGCTGTTACGAAAAACTATTGCGAAAAAATTCGCAACAACTATATTTTTGTTGCGAAAATTTGTTACAATATGTTTCGCAAAAACTGAGTGCAGTTGCGACCCTAATTTTTAATAGCGGGAGCCAATTGCTAATGTCCATCTTTGGTGTAGTTTTTACTGAAAACTTTTCCATTCTCTTATGCTGATTCTGCAGAAGAATACTTTTATTATCTTGCACCTGAGAGTATTTCTAGAAAATTACTTTCTAGTCTCTAAAGCAACAACTATTCGCAAACCAATTAGTAGAATTGAGAAAATTATTGGTGAAACTCTTTACAATTACTGAAAACGGTACAATAAGTTGTTAGAAAAATGCCCATATTTTCAGATCTCTAAGAAACTTATTGTGCACTATTTCAACAATGGATTACTTCATTTTGCAAGAAGTCATATAGATGCAGCTAGTGGTGGTGCATTGAAAAACAAAAGCACTGACAAAGCTACAGAATTGATTGTGAATATGTCTGCAAACATGCAACATTTTAAAACAAAAGGTGTGTCGATGAGTAAAAGGGTTAATGAAGTTATTTCTTCACCACACTCGGAGCAAATGATTATCGTATGGAGAAGATGATACATAAGATAGCTGTGATAAAGAAGAGGAGTAAGTCAATGATGTATTTCCTAATCAGAGGCCAGAGTACGATCCATTTTCGATTACTTTCAATCCAGCATGAAGAGATCACCTGAACTTTAGTTATGCCAACAAGCAATCTGCAGTTCCAGGACAAGTTTATAACCGTCCAGGGGGTTTCAAAGACCCAACTCAGAACTCAGAATCATCAGAGATACTTACTACGATAAAAATTATGACGCCATTGATACAGTAAATCATTAGAAAAATGATAGTGTTGTTAAAAAGATGTAGACACAGATGAGCACAATGGCAGGTAGATTAAATCAGCTGGAGACACAAAATATTAGGAAACTCCCTTAGTTTCATATGTGGTTATGTGCATTGATGTGGAAGTTGGTTGAGCACCCTTTCTTGATTGGATTCAGTATGAATCCCTGATGAGTCTGGTCAGAAATAGGGTTAGTAGATTTTTTTTCGCTTTTTACCCAATCTAGCATTTAAACCACCTTCAGCCTCATTCATATTTTAGGAGAAGTCATGTTGATTGTTCCATACTAAGTTAGAAACCAAAAACCAAGGTGTAAAAGTTGGTAATTTATCGATTTTCCAAAGGTTTTGTCTTGAAGTGGGAATAAATCCCTTTATCTGTAAATTTGTGTTTCTTCTGCCAATTCCAATGTTATAAAAAATATGAGGCTTCTTGTGGGAAACTTCTAGAAATGCAGTTGTTTCCTTATAAGAACTATAGGAGTGGTTAACGGTATAATTACATTCTTTGCAAATCTTGTAGTACCAGTACTTGTGATTGCCATTATACGTCTACTCAATGAAGTTGACAACTGATCTTCACACAGACTTTAAACATTTCATCAATAGCAGAAACTCTAGTATGTGGTTCAATAACTAGTACTTCTCCCATAATTTGATTCATATCATGCACAATCTTTTGGCTCATATATTCATGCAACATATATTTCATGTGAATCCAAAAACACTGGTTATCCCAATCCAGATTTTGATAAATGATTGAAGAACAGTAATCAACACTACTAGATAACCATCAATACTCCAGGGTTCTACTTCAGACAACTTGTTTAGTTGAACCCAACTATCAAACTTGAAAATAATTATGTTTTGATTATCTTTATAATTATTTTACCGATAAGGGATGTCCATTTTATTTCCATTACCTTAAACACTGTCTGATTCATAGTGCACCACAATGCCATCATAGGTTTCACTCAGTTCCAAGTTCGTATTCTTGAGCTTACGGTGATGTCAGATATTTCATTTACAGGATTTGGGATTGAAGCAACATCAATAGACGCCATTGGTTTAGCAAAGAATCATTTTTTTCCTATATAAAGTTGAAGAATGCCAACAACTAGGGTTTATGGGAGGATGATTAAGGTTTAAATAATGTATGGGGATAGAGTAGAGATGTTGGTGTTCTACTGTAGCGCCACAACCACCACCCAATCTAAGCATTAACCACCAATTATCTCACGACTATTGACGTCGTATCATCAACACCAACATCTCTACTTTATATTTTTGCAGACACTACCGACTAGTATAATGTTGTAATCTCTTCATCTCATTATCACGGTACCAACCACCACCACCACCTTTATCGTTGTCACATTGTCTTATTATTTATTTCCATGATATGGTGTAAACAAAAACCATCACATCCATGTAACTTTCGTAGTTTAGCTTTAGTCTTTTATATTCATTTTTTTTACCTAATTAAAAGTAAACCGTTTAATAAATCAATAAATATCCATGTCTTCTTAAAATAATTTCATATTTAGCTAGTAGGGAATCTATTACAAAATCTGTCTGATTTTAGTAAAAACAATCAATTAATTTTTTATATATAATAAAATCTCAAAAGTGGAATAACTCCATATTACTAAATATATTATGAAAAATAGGCACCTATTAGGTATTTGCAAGATTGACAGAGAGGGATGCCAATATTAGCGGGAGTAATACCAATCTATATAAAATTAAACAATTTTAACCATTGAATTTTTATATTTATATCCTAAAGTACAAAACAAGTGAAAAAAACCAAGGTGATCATACTTAGCATACAAAAATTCCTCACATATTATTCTTTATAAATAAAAACCATTTGAAATAAAAATAAAATAAAAACCCTATTTTCATTTATAATGCTTAAATTTAGTTTTTACCACTTTTTAAAATGCCACCTTTACCCTTTCTTTCTTTTCATCGGGTTCTTCTTCTTCTTCTTATTCCTCCTCCTCCCCACCACCATCACCACCAGCAAGAGTAGCTCCGCCTCCACCAAACCACTCAGAAAAGATAGATCCGGAGCAACAACACTTCTGTCTCCTTCACCAACACATATCTCTCTTTTTATTTTACTTTTATGTTCATTAATAATAGCTCTGTCACCCATATCCTCCACTAACAGCACCTCCGTACCCTCCACCAACACCACCAGTACCTCCTTCTCTTTCTATGTCCATATCAGCCACCAACAACACCTCCTCCTCTCCCATCGTTTCCTCCTTGTTATTTTTTCTCCCTTACCACTACATGTCCATATCCACCATCAACAACACCTCTTCCTCCTCCTTCTATCCTCTACAAACATCACCAACACATCCAGATCATCATCGTTGAAAATCATCATCAAAAAATAATGATACATCACTATTGTCGAAATTAGGGTTTTTTTGGTGGTCAAACGTCAGAAAAATGATAAAACTAAATTTGGTTTCATCAAATTTTACAAAAACTAAACAACGTTGAAACCAGTGTTTGTGTTGGTGGAATGTCTGAAAAATGATGAAATTTTTTTTGGTTTCATCATTTTTTTTCATCTGGAATAAAATAAATGATGGAACCTTTTTTGGTTTCATCAAATTTTAGAAAAATTAAATAACGATGAAACCAATTTTTGTGTTGGTGAAAACAATAAGTTTTGTAGAAACCAAATTTGGTTTCATCTGATTTGTGCCTACTTTTTATCGTGAAACCAAAGTTTAATGGTGGAACATTACGTTTATGTTGAAACCAAATTTGGTTTCAACTAAATGTTTCCTAGTTTATTCAATTTGGTGCATGTGGTTTATTTTTTGAAGTTGTGCTGGTGAAATACAAATTTTATGTTGAAACCAAATTTGGTTTCATCATTTTTTTGCCTAATTTTTATCGTTGAAACCAATGTTTTAGTAATATGGTAAGTTTTTTATGGTGGTGTTGTTGATTGTGGTGGTGGTGTTTATGATAGTGTTGGTCGGTGGTGGTGTCTTCCGGTTGATGGTAGTGGGATAATACTGGTGTTGGTGTTGGTGGTGGAAGTGGTGTTGCTGATTGGTGGTGATGTTGGTGTTGGTTCTGGTTTTCGTTGTTGCTGGTGATGGTTGGTGGTGGTGCTCGTTGGTGGTGGATCTGGTGGTTGTTAGTGGTGCTCGTTGATGTTGGTGTTGGTGGTGAAAGTAGTGTTGGTTGTTGGTGGTGGTGGGTGTTGGTTCTGGTTTTCGTTTTCGTTTTTGCTGGTGGTGGTTGGTGGTGGTGCTCTTTGGTAGTGGACCTGGTGGTTGTTAGTGGTGCTCGTTGGTGGTGGTGGTGGGTGATGGCGGTGCTCGTTGGTGCTGGTTAGTGGTGGTGTTTGGTGGTGTTATTAGTTGGTGGCTGGTAGTGGTGGTGTTTCTTGCTGATGGTGGTTGTTGTTGGTTGGTGGTGAGAGAGAATAAAGATTAAAAATGGGGTTGATTTTTATTTTTTTTGGGTTGAATTTAAATAAATTTATTCAAATGAGATTTTTGTTTCATTTTATTTTGACTGTGATTTTGGTAGTAAGAGGTATAAGGTAGTGGAATTTGAACCCACAGATTGTTTAAAGTATTCTTATCCCCTTTATAAATTGTTTTGGTAGTATTTGGGTTATATTTTATTTATTTCAAAAATATCCTATTGGATTACAAGTCAAAGTATCGATGAGAATATTCCGTCATTTTCTCAACGACAACGATGAATTCGATGTTAGTTATAATTTATTGCGTGGAAGATGAGGACTTGTAAAACTGACAGAAAATGAGATCTTGTCCAAAAGATCGAATAAACAAATGCTAAATTTAAGAAACGTAGAAGAACAAAAGAATATTACAAAAAGAAAAATAGAAAGAAATGGAATTTGATATTTCAACCCAATCACTAAGTCAGTACATTTAAAGGCATGTGAAATTGTTAAAAAGCAGCATAGAGGTGCTATTTTCTTTTTGTTAATGGATTAAAAAAATATAATAAAATTTTGATAAATTAATAATTTTAAAATTAAAAATTATTATTTTAATAAAATTATTAATTTATCAAATTAAAATTTAGTTTATATAAGTATAGTTGAGACCAAAAAAATTTATTATCTCAACAAAATTATTAATTTATCACGGATTAATTAATCAAATTCTACTATAGCTCGATCAATGTGTATCAAATAATACAAAGAAAAGAAAAAAACACCTCACAAGACATAGTGACTAAAAAAATATTATACAAGCTTTTCTAATTTACCATCACAACCTAAAAAATATGTTCTGAAAATATTTAAAAACTAAAGCCCATTAATAGAAGCATAGTTTTTGTTTGTCAATCGTAATTAGATCGGTGGTTTTAACACAAAAATCAAACTTATTAAAATATTTTTTCAACCTTAATTTTTTAACCAATGGATAGATGACACGATCTAGTTTTAAGTTGAGATTCTCTATGTGATATCTTCTAGGTGACTACCCATCCTAGTCAACTGTTATTAAATTAAAATTAATTTTTAAATTATTAAATAACTTTTATTTCTAAATTATATTTCCGTGTTTCTTCCCATTTTTCTCCTCTTTTTTTTACCAGATTTTCATCCCATTTTATTAATAAAATCCTAAATTAAGTTGAAAATAAAATTTACACCTAAGTAAAGTTGTCGAAAAAACACCACGGTTGGAGATCAACATTTTTATCCCTAACTTTAAGGAAAAATTAAAGCCAAATAGAAAGGAGAATGTTTTGTTTGTGTTGCCACATATGAAACACACATAGTATTCCCTCTTTCTTTTCTTAAAAGTTGAGCTATTTCAGGTTTGTACAATTTATAAGGAAAAGAGGAAAGAGCGATACTTTCATATATTTTTTTCCATTTATATCACTGAGATAATAAAATAATAAAATTTAGAATGATATATCTCTCAAACTATGCCACGAATATCTGTAAGCTTTGTATCATTGGAATTTATTTAAAACACCTGCATAATGAATATAATCATTACTATTAAATTATACATATTTCTCGTTCTAATAATAATAAATTAAAAGGATAATTTTAGAAATATTTTCTTTTTTAATAAAATAATTTAATTTTATATTATTTTTAGGAAATAAATTTTAAAATAAATAACTCGTTTTATAAAATGGAGGTAGTGAAATACATAATAAAGTTGTTATGTTGTTAAATGATAATATATCATCAATATGAATTCCATATCACGGCATTTGTATATGTCAAACAATATGAAGATACAAAAAACTAACACATGCATGATTTTCTCATAAATTCCCGAATCTTATCACTTCATACCAGTAGGGGCAAAGCTTACAAATATCCGGATTCCCTTCCAAGGTACTGATAGGATTAGGTGGACTCAGTCTAGTAATGGGCAATTTAGTATAAAATCTGCTTACATATGTGTTCTTAACAATAAAATTGATATGAATTCTATTCTTAATAATCAATTTCCTTGGAACAGGTTTTGGCAGGTTAAACTACCTCAGAAAATTATTTTTTTCTTATGGAAATGCATTCAAGATTGTTTACCAGTTATAGATCGTATTCATAAGGTTATTAGGAATTTAGATATCACTTGTCCTTTTTCTAGGAACTGTTCGAAAACTATTTAGCATCTTTTTATAGACTGTGATTCAGCTAAAGAGATTTGGATGTCCCTATATCCTAAACCTATTGGACAATATCCAAAATAAGAATGTGTTTGATTGGTTAAGTAAATGGTTTGTGTCATTACCATGTAGAGTTACACATGGTACGGTTCGGTTATTAGTAAACAAAAAAAACTGAAACCGAAGAACTCGGTTTTTCAGTTTTGGAAACCAGTGATTACCATTAGAAAATTTGGTTCGGTTCAAAACCGTGCGGTTTTGGTAAACCGAAGGATCATGTTTTTTATCTTCAAAGACCCTGATAGACTCTTATGAGTTTTGGTTGTTTATCAATAAAACCAAACTGCAAATTAATATGTGCAACAGAACATACAAGAACAACACTTATTGCAAGTCTGTAACAACAAATTGCTCAACCATAATTTGTAAAAATAAATAAATTATACCATCGAATTGATCTCATCGATACCATTATCTTGTTTTACTTCATATAATGAAGTGACGGTGGTATCACTTCTCAGTAGACATAACCATTTCACTTCCTCGTTCACATTAAAAAATATTAAAGAAATAAATTATTGCTTGCCAAATGATCAGGACCCCTTCTTTGAAAAGCTTCTTTAAAACCTGCTGCAAACAAGTTCTTTGCTTTAACTGTATGAAGAAGACTAAATGAAGTTTACCTAACTACAACAACAGCTTCAAAACCAACAACTACTGTAGCAGCAACAACAAGTATTATACACAAATTTTCACATTGGCGATCCTTATAATACCATAACAATGCAAATTTGAGACAAATACAACAATCAACATCTTCAATTTTACTGGTTCCGGTCATTAGCAGATCTAGATTAAAAAAAAAACTTTTGATCACGAGAGATATTGAAAATATCCAGAGATTAATGAAAGTAGATGCAAGGTTATTGTGGCTGCGTTTTAGGCTGAGGTGGTGATTGGTGCCGGTGGTGGAAAAAGAAGGAAGCGCTGCTGCACCTCATCTAATATTACTTAGAGTGAGAAGATTTAGAAGAATCCTTAAAAGATATCAGGGTTGGAAATTTATACTCATATACTAAGATCTATAGTTAAAAATTCCTAAGATCCAACGACTCTTATCAACCGGTTTAACTAACTCGGTTCGGTTCGGTTTCGAGGGTCAACCAAAAGCGAACCGAGATAAGCCGGTTTTCTTTAATCCAAAACCATTAGTTACCATTAAAGTCGGTTCGGCTCCGTTCGATATATTTTCGGTTAGGTTTGGTCCGGGTTTGTCGGTTTGCCGGGTTTTTTTACAGCCTTATTACCAGGTGGAAATCTCCAAAGGCAGCAATATGTTCATTTTGCAGGGATTGTACTTTGGAATATATGGAAAATGAGATGTGTGTTAGTGTTTGAGAACAACATCATATCTGTCTCTGCTATCAATATGCATATCAGAAAGAAGCAAATAATACGGCTCATCAGTTAGCTAAGGAAGCTTACAATGCTACCTCTAATAATTTTAGAAATATAACTGATCTTAATTTCTCTTTTTGGTTAAAATCCTTTTTTGAGGAATACAATGTAGTTTAAATTTCTTAACTGAATCCTCTCTCCCTAGTAAAAAAAATAGCCCCCTATAGTCAGTTAGTAGTCATTTTTCACAAGTGAGTGTAAATGAGGTGTAAGAATAAGTTACAAAAAAAAAAGATTGGGTGGAAATATATTAGCCACGAGGAACCATGACTTTGCTTTATTCTTCTTCTTCTACTTCTTGTCACTACTAGTAGTACTGGTCGTCGTCTTCATTCTTCTTTATTAACAAAAACACGTTTATTTTTCTCCTCAAAAACTTCGTTTTTACTCTTTCCGATCTTTACTTATAATCATTTAGAAATATCATAAACTCAGTTTATCTATATCCTACACGGAATTACCTATCAATCAAGGTATGTTATGGTATAATCTGTTCAGTTTTTAGCTCTGGGATTGAATATTTAAGGTTTTGATGTTTGTATTAGTGTTAATTTCTGGGTTTTTGCATGTAAAATCATGTTAGTATTACTCGGTTTTGCTTAGTTTTATTGGATTAAATGTTTATGTTGATAATTATTTTTTATTTCTTGTTGTACTTTAAAGGTGACAATTTTCGGTCATAAAGTGTTGAGAATTTGATAGAAGTATTGAGGATTATCTTTTGGGGTTGTTTTTGGAGGTATAGGAATTGATGCTTAAGAAATAGAACAGTTTAGAGTTGAGTTACTTTGGCATTTAAGATGGTGGAAGGACCGAAATTTACGGGGATTATAGGAACTTCTAATTATGAAAACAAAATGTATGAATATACACCAGGGTCATACTATAAGATTGGAGAGGACTCAAATATGTCAATTGATAGTACGGCGAGTTTGCAAACGAATACGGGTGGTGGGTCTGTTGCTATGTCTATAGATAGTAGTGTTGCATCGAATGATTCTCACACACGTATGCTTGATCACCCAGGCAACAAACCTGTTAATAATAGCAATACAGTAGGATATAGTGTCCATCGTCCACGTAGAGATCCACATGTGTTAAGTGACGATGCACTAGCTGAAGCCTTGATGGATACTAGAATACCTACTGAGGGACTCGAGAATTACGACGATTGGACGATTGATTTGACGAAGCTCAATATGGGGACGGCGTTTGCTCAGGGTGCTTTTGGAAAGCTGTATAAAGGAACGTATAAGGGTGAAGATGTTGCTATAAAAATATTGGAGAGGCCTGAAAATAGTATTGAGAGGGCTCAGTTAATGGAACAGCAATTCCAGCAGGAAGTTATGATGCTTGCTACACTAAGGCATCCAAATATTGTTAGGTTTATTGGGGCATGTCGTAAACCAATGGTCTGGTGCATTGTAACGGAATATGCGAGGGGTGGATCAGTTCGACAGTTTTTAAATAGGCGGCAAAATAGATCGGTGCCTTTAAAATTGGCAGTCAAGCAGGCGTTGGATGTTGCAAGGGGAATGGCGTATGTACACGGGCTCGGTTTTATACATCGGGATCTCAAATCTGATAATCTTTTAATTGCATCAGACAGGTCAATTAAAATTGCAGATTTTGGGGTGGCACGGATTGAGGTTCAAACAGAGGGTATGACTCCAGAGACGGGAACTTACCGTTGGATGGCTCCGTAAGCTTTCTGAATCCTTGGTCATTTGGAGTTTTCTCTTTTTGATTTTCCCCCCTCTTACCCATCCTTGTTGTTGATGCTCTCTATATGCCTAATCTTGTGTGGCTTCTTACACTTTAGCATGTTTTTTGACTCTTTGATGTGAAATGTCTCTGCAAAGTCTTTTGCCTTTCTTGTTGACTTATGTTATCATATCTGTGTATGAGAAGCTATTGTATATGAATAGTTGACATGCTATCAGACCAACCTGTTGTCATATTCTTCAACTATAGATTCCCTAAGGTTTGTCCAAACATCTATTCTTTTGTGAAACTGCTTTACTATCTTTCTTTAGCTGTTTCTCTGACTCCTGCTGAAACCTTCTTTTGCCATTTGTTTTCCCCAATAGGATATGGCAATATGCTATGTTGTGCAGTAATAGCAAGTGTGTTGGTTTTTGTTGCTTCCATAACATTAATAATAAGTACAATGCTATCAACTTTTTGAGAGTTGTCTACTTTTTTTATGACTCATGAGTGATGACCTACTGTTTGACCTCCTGCCCCAGTATCTTAATTGATTACTTTGTACAGTTCTAGTCCATTGTGGATCCACATCCAGTCATAACTCATAAGTGTCAAATCAAAATGTCAATGTGTTATTGTTTCTACTTGATCAATTATGCTAAAAGGTCGATGCTTTTGTAACAGTATTGTTTAGTGTAGGTTCTACCATATGTGCCGAAGAATTTTTTACATGTATAGCCTCGTAGATATGTAGAATATCTATTGTAACATGCTATGTGATAGACTGATCATTTATTCGTTGTCATACCTATGAGACTGAGTTTCATACTTATATTAATTCCTTGAAAAAATTTCACGAGTATGTACCACATGTGTATTTTCTTGTTTGAAAGAATCAACGTTGTTTTGCAGAAGACGCCTATAAACTCATGGTTGTCTTCTATTTAAATTTTGTGAACATCATGGTGATGCATTAGTAACTCTTTGTTATTGCATTTTTGCTTTTCCCTTTGAATTTATGATTCTAAAACATTTTTGATTCAGTTGTATCAAAAAATTAAGTTCTGCAATTGAAATCGAAGTTCACTCAAGTGTATCTACTCTCAATTTTTCTGTAGAGAAATGATCCAGCACAGGGATTACACACATAAGGTGGACGTGTACAGCTTTGGCATTGTCATGTGGGAACTCATCACAGGATTACTTCCATTCCAGAATATGACGGCAGTGCAAGCCGCATTTGCCGTTGTAAACAAAGGTGTCAGGCCAATAATCCCCAACGACTGCCTTCCTGCACTTACTGATATCATGACACGTTGCTGGGATGCAAATCCTGATGTCCGTCCACCTTTTCCAGAGGTTGTCGGTATGCTTGAGAATGCTGAGAAAGAGATATTGAATACCGTTCGAAAGGCTCGCTTCAGGTGCTGCTTGACGCAACCCTCGACTTCAGACTGATTCAGGAAAAAATAGAAGGATTTGAAAAGAGGATAACAAATCGACAATAACAGAAGAGGGTGATTTTACTGAAGCCTTGTGTATGTAATTGGTTTTTCATATAATTTTTCTTTTTAGTGGACATAATCTTATTGTTGTTAAGTAGTAAGGAGAAGAAATAGAACTGTGTGGGGTGCTATTGATTGGGGCGTATTGTTCATATAATTATCCATCAGTTCATTGTCTTGTCATTCTTCCCCATTATTCAAACTCTTGGACTTTCCGTATGTCTTATTTGTAATTTAAATTAGCGAGACACTTCATGTGCCTTTATCTTGTATTACTCTATTTATTTTCTTTGGTGTTTTGAAGGTGTGCCCCTTGTTGACATGCATCCTTTTTCTTACAGCCAAACTATTTCAATTTTCAGAGAAGAACGAAGAGCAGAAGAAAGTCCCTTTGGATGGACAGGAAGCACCAGACCAAAATTCCTACAGGTACACAGGGTAATCATCGTAGGTACTTATAGTGATTGGTTTTCTCATTTATATAAGATCAACTATTTTGTCCATTAGTTTTGAGTGTTTAATATTTACAATTTGTTGATCAGTTTTGAGTGTAAAATCATCACATGAACGTAAAGGTCATCTGACGGCTGGCATACTCATCTGAACATTTAGAACCTTCTGGATCATGTCTGTTCTGCCGATAATTAAAGAGCACACACACCTCGGATGTGTTACTGGTTATTAATTCATTTTCATGGTGCTTCTAGCTTTAACCATCATGTAGGCTCACATAGCAGGCTGTGAAGGACTAAGAGATAAGTAATGGAGACTGCAGTGAAGTCTAACAGCAGCGCATGAGAAAGTCTAACACTAGGGCATGAGATTCACCAATAAACAATGGAAATACATCACTGCTTACGATTTTGCTAGAATGTTTTGGAATGTAACTACTACCAAAGTATATCTCCCTATACCGTGTACAATTGCACATGGTAGGTGAGAATATTCCCCTAACAAAAAAGAAGTCCAAAAATAAATAATCAATCCAATGATATCCTTAAAGATGCGTGATAAACTCATTGTTGTTGCTATCGTCGCTAACACTCGTACAAGCACCCTGATACATGTTCGCCAATATGACAACGTTATGACAGTCTCTGTGATATAGAATTAGAACCACATTTAAAACAATCTTTAGACTTTTCACCTTATAAACCAAATTTCCAGCCAATGTACCAAGGGTTTTTTGAAACAATAGTATTTGGACAAAGATTGTTCAGACTAGGCTGCATGGATTTATCCAAATACTTTTAATCTGGATACTCTTTTTCTTTACAAGAACCATATTACTTGGTTCTATTGTTAGACAGTAGTAATAGATATCTGACTTTCTTACACTCAGATTACACTCCACTTAAAACTCTGCCAAAGGGTTCAAGCTCATGGTTCAGCCAGCTACACCAAGTGGTCAGGGTTCACTATGTGTACGTTAGCATTCAATGCTGTGTACGTTAGTTTTAGGAGTTCAGTTTTCTTCCATGTATATGAACATGTAATCCCTAACATGTTGAATGTGTGAATCATTTCTGTAATTGATTTGGTGAAAGAAACCAAATTCGTTCTCACTGTTGAAAACTCAAGATTCATTTTCATTTTCTGTAACATTGTTCTGTTCTTGATTTTCTTGATTTCATCTTCTATCATGGTATCAGAGCTCTAGGGATTCAATTGAAGAATCAATCTTAGTTAATGATTCGTGAATTCAACTCTACAATGGAAAATCCTACATCAAGTTCAATAGCAAAAATCTCATTGAATCAACTGATGAGTCTCATCACTCTAAAACTCAAAGAAGACAATTTCTTAACATGGAAGAACCTCCTACTTCCAGTTATCAGGAAATTCAAGCTCATGCCTTATCTGGATGGAACTTAACAATGTCCAGAAAGGTTCAGTAATTCAAGAAACCAGTCAAATAATATAGAAAATCCACTCTACCTTGATTGGATTGATGAAGATTCCACAATAACTATGTGGATCAACAGCACAATCTCAGACTCAGTGATTCCTTATTTTGCTGCAGCAGCAACTTCATCTCAACTCTGGAACAATATTGAAGAAAGAAATGCAAGATCTTCATCAACATACTCAATTCAACTAAGAACAAATTTGCTAGGAACAAAACAAGGTAATAAGTCTATCTCTACTATGATTGATGAGATAAGATTCTTGTCAGATAGTCTTGCTGCTGCAGGAGAGGTAATATCAGACAAAGAACTAGTGGTAATTACCCTATCTGCTTTGAATCCTGAGTATATACCATTTGCCACATCCATGAGACACAGGTATCCTCTTATAACTGCAATTGAATTACATAAAAATCTTCTAAGTGAGGAGATTATCATTAAACAAAGAAATGATGAACTTCTGAACCATACTTCAAATCAAGTTTTTCAAGCAAATTTTAACTCAACAAAACCTCAATTCAGAGAAGGAAATTCAAGATTTAGACCTTTCTCACCATCTTACAACAAAGGTTCTTTCAATTCCTACAACACTCAATTTAGACCAAGTTAGAACAATGGAAACAAGAGCAGGTTTAACACTTCAGGAAGAGGTTATGGCCAAAAACAATTCAACAGATATGCTGTAATCTGTCAAATCTGCAATAAGTCTGGACACGGTGCCTTGGAGTGTCACAACAGACTGAATCCTTTTTATACAAATGTTCACAATCAAGATGCAAGATCAGCAATGCTAGCATCAACAGATATGACAAATGATAATCCATGGTTTATGGATAGTGGTGCAACAACACATATAACATCTGACAAATCACAACTGCAAGCTTCAGTTCCATATCAAGATTCAGATAAAATACAAGTAGCTAATGGAGCCGGTATGTACATTACTCACTCAGGCTCTTGTGTTAAATCTACACCAACACATTTCTTCAATTTAAGCAATATTCTTCTAGTACCACAGGCAACACAAAACTTATTGTCAGTTCATCAGTTTACAACAGAGAATAACTGCTCAATAACCTTTACTTCCAATGGATTTTATGTCAAGGATCTTGCATCTGGGAGAACACTCTTGCAAGGACCACATAGCAATGGCTTATATCCAATTCACTTTTTACATCAGTCACCAAATAAAGCTTTGACAGTAGCAGCTTCAAGCATATCATCTACAATTTGGCACAGTAGATTAGCACATACTTCTTTCAAAAATATGCAATGTATTTCTAGAATTCTTGAATTACCTACAGTTGTTAGCAATCAAATAAACTGTGAAGCTTGTGCTCTAGGAAGATCACACAAGCTATCTTTCACAGTGTCAAATAGCTTTAGTACAGAACCTCTAGAGCTTCTTCATATTGATCTTTGGGGTCCCAGTCCTGTAACATCTTGGGAAAGTTACAAGTATTATGCAATAATAAAAGATGATTTCACAAAATATTGTTGGTTATTTCCATTATATGACAAATCTGAATTCAAGGCAATATTCTTTAACTTTAGAATGTTCATTGAAAAACAACAACAACATTGTATCAAAACAATAAGAACATATGGTGGAGGTGAATTCATTCACAATCAGTTCATCACTTATCTTGCACACAATGGCATCAGACATGAGATGAAATGTCCACATACCCCAGAACAAAATGGATATGCTGAGTCAAACACAGACACATTGTAGATGTTGGCAGAACTCTACTCATTCAGCCTGGCTTAAGTGCAACATTCTGGGTGGAAGCTTTTGCTACAGCCAACTACACAATCAACAGATTGCCAACAAAAACATTAAACTCAAAGACACCTTATGAAGCATTACACACAAAAGCTACCAAACTATCACTATCTGAGGAGTTTTGGATCTCTATGTTATCCTTGGTTAAGACCTTATGCATCTAATAAGCTAGAACCAAGAAGTACTGCTTGTATTTTTGTAGGGTACAACTTTTTTCAGAAAGGTTACAAATGTCTAGACACAAAGACTGGAAAAATATTTGTTTCAAGGCATGCGCAATTCAAGGAGAATATTTTTCCTCTCAAAAATGGTGATAACTCAAGCTACATCAACTCAGTCTTACCAATAATGCCAGCATCAGAAAATTCAACTGACAGCATGACTACCATCAGTTCCTCTGCACAAACTCAAGAAGTGTGCACATTACCATCTCCAACAAACAACTCACCAGGTATGCCCTCCACTTATTCTCATTCAAGTGAACAATACCTCACTAAGTCAGGAACTGAAGCTAAGAATCCAATTTCAACAATAACTCCCAATGCACACAACATGCAAACCAGAGCCAAATTTGGCATACATAAGCCAAAAACCTACTCCACCAAGCACTCTTTTTCAACACTTATCTCCAGTCAGATACCACCCATTACACCAACCTGCTATACACAAGCAAGCAAGTATCCAGAATGGAGACAAGCACTTGCAGATGAGTACAATGCTCTTCAATCTGCAGAAACATGGACAAAAGTTGCATATCATCCTTCAATGAATTTAGTGGGCTGCAAATGGGTGTTTAGGCTCAAATATAATCCTGATGGCACTATATCCATTCACTCTTCATACAAAAATTGGGATCAACAGTTAATTACATACTAGTATATGTAGATGACATACTCATTACAGGAAGTTCACAGTTGCATTGCAATGAGCTAATTGGTAAGTTACAAAACTATTTTCCAGTTAAAAATATGGGTAGCTTACACTATTTCTTAGGAGTTGAAGTCAGAAGAAATGCACACTCTTTATGTCTCTCCCAAACCAAGTATGCATTAGATCTTTTGGAGAAACACAATATGTCTGGATCCAAACCCTGTGTTTCTCCAATTCCACCAAACCAGCAGGGGCAAAGTGAGCAAGGCAAGCCTCTTTCTGATCCTACACTCTACAGATCTTTGGTTGGGGCACTACAATACTTAACATGGACAAGACCAGAAATTTCATTTGCAATCAATAAAGTGTGTCAGTTCATGCATGCTCCAACTACAGAACATATGACAGCTGCAAAAAGAATCTTAAGATATGTGAAGGGCACAGTTGAGTATGATTTACATTTCACTAAAGGTAAACACACATTAAAAGGCTACAGTGATGCAGATTGGGCAGGAGACTTAGTTACAAGAAGAAGTACTGGTGGTTATAGAGTGTTCTTAGGCAACAACATGGTATCCTGGTCAAGTAAAAGGCAACCAACAGTAGCTAGATCATCCACTGAAGCTGAGTTTAGAAGTCTAGCAAATAATGCGGCAGAGGTAATCTGGGTAAGCAAAATACTCACTGAAATGCACTTTCCATTAGCAACAACACCAACATTGTTTTGTGACAATATCAGTGCAATTTCATACTCATCTAACCCTATGTTTCACACAAGAATGAAACACTTATCTGTTGACTACAATTTTGTAAGGGAATTGGTCAGGTCTAATGAACTGAGAATATCTTATATCTCAACAGTTGATCAATCAGCAGATGTATTTACTAAAGAGTTCAGTGGCCCAAGATTTGCATTTCTAAGAAGCAAACTCTGTGTGCTTCCTGCATCCACACCAGAGTTTGAGGGGGGCTAATAGATATCTGACTTTCTTACACTCAGATTACACTCCACTTAAAACTCTGCCAAAGGGTTCAAGCTCATGGTTCAGCCAGCTACACCAAGTGGTCAGGGTTCACTATGTGTACGTTAGCATTCAATGTTGTGTACGCTAGTTTTAGGAGTTCAGTTTTCTTCCCTGTATAAGAACATGTAATCCTAACATGTTGAATGTGTGAATCATTTCTGTAATTGATTTGGTGAAAGAAAACAGATTCGTTCTCACTGTTGAAAACTCAAGATTCATTTTCATTTTCTGTAACATTGTTCTGTTCTTGATTTTCTTGATTTCATCTTTTATCAAGTAGGACGTAGATGAGTTCAGACTTCAGATTTGAATTTAGCTTCCGACGAATTTACCATTTCAACTAGAGAGGCAGTGCGATGTTTGTTGGGGTGCCAAATGAGTTTATATGAATTATGGTGCACAAAAGGTTGCTTAAAGTTGATACTTCAATCACTACTCGTTAAATATCGTGCACAAAAAGTTGCTTAAAGTTGATACTTAATCACTACCTGCTACCTTGGTACATTCCAAATATTGTCAGACAAAACAAATTCTGTTAAACCTGAGTATCCCTTCTCAAATTATTAAATGTTGTCCATCTTTTTAATGGTTGATTATGATGTTGTTAGATAAAAAATGCTTAACTTTTTTTCCGGTTGGTTGTCGAACAATCATTGTAGTTTAATAGAACCATTGACAAGAAGGGTATTTTGGTTAATAGATAAACTAATAACTAATTTTCTGTTAGTTTTAAATTTCCCTCGTTTTTCTTGGGTGGAAATAGGAAAAAATTGAGTGATTATTTTTTCATGTTTGACTCTAAAAATCTTAACTGGTTCTCATTAATCCCTCCATAATTAACTATGTTTTTACTAAATTTAGTAGATATTTATTTAATTTGGAAATACATTTACCTAAATTTTTTTCCAACATTTCAAAGAATTAAGATTTGTTTAAGGTTTTTGCTCTACAATTTCATGGCAGAATCAAAAACACATTTAAATGGACAAAATTCAATCTCTGGGTAATTTTGTGAAGGGAATAGGATCCTAATTCTTTGGTTTGGTGCTACTTTGAAGAAAATGGTTAGGGATTCTCTTGTTTTCCTGAGTTTGGTTCTGAGGATCTTAGTTTGTGTCAATGGAAAAACCGACGCACCCGATGGTATTTGCTTCAACTTTTGATAATGTTTGCTTATAACATTTTTGTATTTTATTAATTTACTTTTCTGTTAGTACATTATTTCGAATTTTGGTAAGAATAGTAGTTTTCGCTACAATTTTTTTCTTGTATGGTTTATTGTGTTGTCATGTGTTCTATGTAATGTGTGTTTCAAACCGCAATATAGCTGCGTATTGTTTATTTATATTGGAAAACCTACATATAATAACTTTGGTTTTTCGAATAATAAACTATTAATGTAGTACCGGAGTTGGAATTCATGGATGTAAGACCCCCTTGGGATTAGGTTGTTTTCGGATTACATCTTTTTCTTGACGAGTTTCATGTATCCAAGTTTTTTTCCGGTATTTTTACATGCAGTGTCTGCTTTAGGGGTCATGTTTAGTAGCTTAAATTCTCCTAGCCAACTAACTGGTTGGAAGTCAAGTGGAGGCGATCCATGTAGTGATTCCTGGGAAGGAATTAAGTGTAAAGGTTCATCTGTAACAGAAATGTAAGTAATTTTTTCTGTGAAACCATCGGTTTTTATGTATTTTTAATGCAGTAAAGAAAGTAGCTGTATTGATGATTTCTTTCTTGAAAATTGAGCAGAAGATTATCTGGTCTTGGACTGTCAGGATCGATGGGATATCAACTATCAAGCTTGACATCAGTAACTTACTTGTAAGGCTTTACTAAAGAAATACGCAGGTTTTATACATTAACCGTTTCTTTCACAAATTTGATTCAACTAAAGGCCATGCGTTTGTTTTGTCATAGTACAGTGACTTGAGCAATAACAACCTTAACGATGATATACCGTATCAGCTTCCACCAAATGTAGCTCACATGTAAGTTAACCTTATTATGGTGTGTTCGTAAGCCTTCAATAACTTTTTTCTGAGAGAAAAAAAAAAAGAGAAGATTTTCTTCCTCTGCCTTCAGTAATTTTGTTTTAAGACATTTAACTTCGGGAGTTCTTTTTGCAGAGATTTTTCAAAGAATAGTTTAACAGGCGGTGTACCTTATTCAATTTCTCAAATGTCTGATCTTAAATATCTGTAAGAAGTACTTTATTTTCTCCTTTGTGTACATTATTCTTCTCTCTATTTGTTCTTGATTTTCATCAGTGAATTTCTGGCTGAATGCAGGAACCTTGGTAACAATAAACTTAGTGGTCAGTTGAGCGATATGTTTGGGAATCTCCATAAGCTATCTTTTATGTACGCATTCCTTGATCGATACAAGCTGATTTTTAGCACTAGTTGTCTTCGACATAAAAACCTTTTCTTACTAGTTGTGGATTTTTGACAGGGATCTCTCCTCCAATAGCTTTTCAGGAAACCTACCTCAGAGTTTCGGATCACTGAAAAATCTTGAAGAATTGTAAGAAACAAATTTTAACTGCTTTCTTTTCCTGGATATCTTTTTGCTAACATTATTTCGTCTATGTCCAGGCATTTGGAAAACAATCACTTTACAGGTTCGCTAGATGTTCTTGCTAAACTGCAACTTGCAGAACTGTAAGTACACACTATAACGTTAAATTCAATAACTAATGAAGGCATACTCTCTTAGGAGGCACCAATCTGTGGTGCTTATGAGGATTTATTTGAGTTTTTATGTATCAAACCAACTTGTTCAAAATTCAGTCCATTAAACGTTCATTTCTTTGTTGTCTTTCTTATTCCTTTGTTATACTTAATTACTTGGGCAGTGATGTTGAAAACAACAAATTTAGTGGTACGATCCCAAAAGATTTGAAGGATATCACTGAGTGAGTTAGCCTTATAATGTCTTTATTAATATATGTCACTGTTTTCAGTTTGATGAGGTTGAAGTTATTGTTAGATGGTTTTACTTAACATGGAAATTCTTTTTTTTTTTGTAAGAACTGGTGGAAATTCTTGGAAATCTGGTGCCAGTGGCCATGGTAATGGAAGTTCAGGAGGTGCTGTGGCTCTCAATTGGGTAGCAATTGGTGGAATAGTTATAGGTGTGTTGTTAGTAATCGTCTTTGTACTTGCTTTTTTTGCAAGAAGATCGCACAGATCTTCTTCTTCACATTTTCTTGATGAAGAGAAGCTTAGTCAGAGAAGACATTTTAGTCCCCTTGTATCCCATGAACTGTCAAACGAGATTCCAACTGATTTCAAAGGTAAGACTTTTCCTTCATCTCTTTTGCTTCACATTTTCGTGATATGTTGTTGTTAATGTTCTAATATGATATACTGTCCAAATGTAACAATGTTTTTATCAGATTACGACCAAAGAATTCCTGTACCTCCTCCAGAGCTGAAGTCATATGATTCTTCTGCTTCAATCAGTCCGAAGAGTTTGCAGTCATCTTCTTCGGTAGGTTTTAAGGCTCCACCTTTTGATCGGGTTAAATCAGGTAATGATAATGAGTTTGGTAACCGGATGAATATCAAAAGGAGCACATCTGCCCCTCGCGCAGTGGTTTACACCTTGTCAGATTTACAGTCCGCAACTGGTAACTTTGCTAGCGGTCGACTTCTTGGTGAGGGTACCATTGGACGTGTTTACAGGGCGAAACTATCAGATGGAAAGGTATAGCTCTGTCCCTCTCTCTATCTCTCGCTCTCTCTCACACACACTCAACAAACCATATAACAATCTTTGAATTGCTGTTTACAGGTTATGGCTGCAAAAAAGATAGACTCTTCAATAATCGCCGGCATGAACTCGGAAGATTTCACAGAAATGGCATTAAATATATCAAAACTGCACCATCCAAACATCTGTGAAGTTCTTGGTTATTGTTCAGAGCAGGGACATAACCTGTTAATTTATGAGTACTTCAGAAATGGATCGCTTCATGAGTTTCTACACCAATCAGATGACTACGGCAAACCACTAACGTGGAATACCCGAATCAGGATTGCTCTAGGCACAGCTCGAGCAGTTGAGTAAGTTGGATCTCATTTTACATCCATGTCCCAAGTTATAATTGGAATGAAAATTGTTGTTCTTTGAGGTATAACATTTTCATTTTTTAGGTACCTCCATGAGATTTGTTCTCCGTCTTCTGTTCATAAGAACATCAAATCACCCAATATCTTACTTGATGCTGAACTCAATCCACGCCTCTCTGACTGTGGTCTTGGGTCGTTTTACCAGGTAGGCGTTTCTAGATTGTAAGGTAGACTTTTAGAGTGATGATCTCCCATATTGTGCAGAAGTTTGGTACCATACTTACTGATTACATTTCGACAGCGTACAAGCCAAAATCTTGGAATTGGGTATAATGCTCCAGAGTGCACCAAGCCATCGGCATATACAATGAAGAGCGATGTATATAGTTTTGGGGTTGTTATGCTGGAGCTTTTAACGGGTCGAATGCCTTTCGACAGGTATATTACATACAATCGAGCCTTCTCTATCCTATTATACACTTACTGCATAGAGTGGCTGATATAATTCGACCTTTATGAACTTGGCCTGACGATTTTGGTCCTTTCTTTTAATATCTTAGCAAAAAACCAAGATCGGAACAGTCTCTAGTTCGATGGGCTACACCACAACTTCATGATATTGATGCACTGGGAAAAATGGTTGATCCTGCTCTGCATGGGCTTTACCCTCCTAAGTCACTTTCTCGTTTTGCCGATGTCATTGCTCTTTCTGTTCAGGTAAGGAATCCTCCGCCTGCTACATGACATTGTCACCCATTAGTATTCTTGGTGGCTGGGCACCTCTTTCTTTGTCCGCGATTCACTACTCATAAGAAGAGTCTGTTCTTATACAATCGCTGTTAATGTTTAATTATGCGTGTTCCTTTTCAGTCAGAGCCAGAATTTCGACCACCTATGTCAGAAGTGGTGCAAGCACTTGTGAGGCTAGTTCAACGTTCAAATATGAGCAATAATGCTTCACGACGGGTAGATAATGACTCGGACCATTCTGATTATTATTGAGGAGCATACAGATCAAGCAAAATGTGTACGTATTCGGGTACATGTAAAGACATGTAGGAGGTAGGAAAACAGATATTCTCCTAGTGAATGATACATGTAAGATAATTGTTTTCACTGTCATACTTCTTTCGATCCAGTTTTTATATTTATTGTAAAGACAATTTTAGTAAGAAACTCAATCCGGATTGTAGATTAGACATGTTGATAAGTTTGATCGAAAATTTTCTTTCTCGATTGGCTTTGTAAGGTTAGACATGTCGATAAGGTTGATTGAAATCCACTTTCTCGATTCAAACCTACACACCTTGGAATTTAGTCACTAAGACTAGTACTACAGTAGTAGTTCATTAACCAAACGGCAAGTTAGCAATTAATGCTACGAAATGAATATAATAATCACATTGCCGCAAAAAGAAAGAAACTTTGAAAATGATGAAAAGGTTGTTTAGCAATGAGAGTTAATGAGAAAATTGGACTTTAATGTACTAAGGTTGTGTGACCATTAGAAATTTGGTGTTCAAGATTCAATGATGTAGCCAATATATAGAGATGGGTTTACTTGATTACAGACTTTTAAAGATTTGTAAAGATTTTGATGGCCAAAGTCACATTTTTTATACGCCAGCTAGGCCCAATTCCCCTGGACAAATCCAGCTAGTTGTAGGTGAGTAACGGATGGATACAAATTTAGTATCATCCACGTTTGGTCCATATAACTGGTGGAGTTGAGATTCTCACCTGTCTGGTTTCACACCCAAGGGTGGACGGATGAGCTGACAGGAGTCACAGGATGCAGGAGGGGATTGGTAATAATAAACGAAAACAGGTAAATGGCTAAAACAGAATACATAATCATAATCACACTTAACAAAGTTTTTACTTATCTATATTTTGATTCCGTGTAATGTTGTCGTAAAAATTTTACATGATCATACTTTGGTATTATCTATAGAGAAGAAGATGTAAATTTTCTACTCACAATTAACAAATGAAGATATAATGCTGGAAAAACAAAAAAAAAACTAAAGTGAACAAATGAGAAAATCGTAGAAAGTGAGAAGTAGGGAATAGAGCTACATAGAAAAGACTAAAATAACATGTTTGGATACTAGAAGCAGAAGTTACAAGCAAAATGTTTCTGCTTCAAAAAAAACTAACTTTTTTACTTCTGGAAGTCATTCTGAAATTACATACCCAAATTAATTCTGATTTTTCTGCTTCTAAAAGTTAAAAAACACCTTCTTAACTATAGGCTATAAACCCTAATCAATAGAAAACTATATATATTATTATATTATATATCAATTCCCTATGATAACCTTCATATATATATAATACCAACTTTATCCTTAGGATTGGGTATCCATTGGATGTGTGATGTTCCGTTCGCTTCCAAGCCGTAAAAATTGCGGGTATCAAAAATCCATCAGCATTCAATATGTTAAGAGAAAGATCGGATATTCACCTGTCAAAATACATACTGGAATCGTGTGAATCCACGAATTTAGATGTTCTACTCACCCATGGCTAGTTGGATCAGTTAGTTTTTAATCTAATTGTTATCCCTAGCTAGTGCACTATTCACGGAGGAGATTGGAAAAAAAAATAAAAAAAATCCAACCTTTTTAGTGACAGTCAATCCACCTATGTCTGGTTTGCACTAATGACGAAAAAAGATAAATATACCCGTGATATAGTACAACCTCTTTAGCAATTAGGGGTACAAAGAAAATTCGGAATGATAAACGTATGAGAATTATTTTTAGAGGATATGAATTCGTTAAATAATTCATGATTCAGGTATTTCAGAACGACATACATAGGTGTATAACTCATTTTAGAAATACGAATTCAATATATAAAATTCTGTATATATTAATCCATAAAAATATTACTTTTTAAAATATTATTCCCTTAAATATTATGATTTTACTGTTCAAATGAACTATAAAATGATATGTACGATGCAATACGGTTTAGATTGTGTAGGTTAGATTTTAAAAATCAAAAATTTAATAAAAATAATAGTAATTTAATAAAAATAATAGTAATTTAGTAGAGACATGATAAAACATTATACAGATATTATAATTACAGTAATTTATGAGTATGTATATAATTCATTTTATTTCGGAAATTCGTAAAAGCTAAATCGTGACTTCAAACAATGATACAGGCCGACTAAAATAATACGTACTTATTCGCAAATTATCCTATAATTGGCGAATGTATTAACTAGCTAGACTATACAGTGGAACCCAACCCAACTTTCCTTGAATGATGATGCCAGTCAATAGGTTTGCATGATCTCCACTGATGTATTGTGGCTGCCTTTACCTATTAGTCAAAACTATTGACTTTTACTAAGGTAGTTCACAAATTGAATCGTTATTTTTCTATTGATATTTTAGTCAAAATCAAATCACATCACTCTTCAAACTCAAAAAGATTGAAAAATCATTCGTGAAAGAAACAAAATTTAACAGGTTGAATTATTGATTAGTTAACAGGCGAACGAATCCTTTTCTTGAAGTTTGATAAAAAAAAAAGACTTTTCAATATTTTATTGGGGTTTTCATTTGGCCTACTAAAAGATTATGTCTTACCTTTTTGACAAAGAGATTTTTATCTTAAATCATTAATGTACTGACTAACTTCGACCTCAAATAGCTGAACTTACGATGTCATCTTTATATTGTTGAAATTTATAGGCTGACCGTGATGTACTTATTTGAGATGTATCTACTGTGGGGAGACGTATGCTTTTGCCTAATACCATTCACCAACTAATTTCTTTAATGTACTTGAAAGAGAAAGATCATGGTACTGGGCCTAACTGCAAACTTAAAGGAGCCTCATAGTTGGAGCCATACCATCAACAATATAGTGCTGGTTTCCCAGAGCTACATCAAAAACATAAGTTAGGAGCATCTCTAACAGAAGGTAGAACCTTTATTTTTCTATGACACATAGTTATCTCCAATAAAAAATCTTATAAAGAATAAGGGATACCATACTAAATAAGAAGGTTTAGAGAAAGTCTTAACTAGACTTTCAGTTAGACCTTCCATGTTATTTTATCTTTTTTTTTTCTTTAATAATTATTTCAAATAAGATTAAAAGGTTAAGATTTTATCAAACTAGAGATTCTAAACTTTAAATCCGTATACTATTGGAGATAGTTTATTAGCTGTGGGGTCCTATATTTATTACATGTGTAGGATCCATAAATAAAAGGTCTAAATAAGACCTCCACGTAGGATTTTTTGCACCTTCTATTGGAGATGCTCTTAGATGAAATAAAACTATGTGGTCCCGAAGTCCGGGCAATTTTGGCAATCTTGTCTACAATTCTATTACTCTCCCATCCGATGTAAAAGTTGTGAGCCTAATCCAGGATAACTTGACATCACCATTTAACTTCTACCTTCTTGCCTGCTAGATAATCTACTATTGTACGGTTGTTTCCTTTCAGCTCTAACCTGGATATGCTATTGTCTCTTACCCGTTTCGCTGCTAAGAGCACTGCCTGGATCTCAGCTTCTTCTGGCGAGTAGACTAGAAGTTGTGGCACTCCCCTCCCTTGATTGAACCTGCTGGGTTATGAAAAATTAATCCCATTGCATAAGAGATATATTAATTGATGAAGCATCGGCATTAATCTTGCCTCAATCCACTTTCGAAATAATCCACCTAATATCCTTTTTCTTCTTTGTTCCTCCTCTTGTTGCTTTTTCCATCCCCCCACACTAAATTTGTTATACAATATAAGGTAAGTAGCTAAATATTATTTAATAAGCATGCTAGTTGTGGTAGGTTATTATTCATGTCTGTTGAAAACCTGCTTACACCTAGCCTTCTAAATGTGCCACAAAACTATAGAGCATGCATTCTCCCACTGATTGTGGTCATCTGTCCAACCTTCTAGTTCATCAAACCACGATTGAAACCATAACTTTATCGAAGGATTGCAGATTAGTCCAGTATCAAGCTCAAACCATATAATCTTCACAAAGGGACATGTCATAAAGAGGTGTGTTATAGACTATTCTTGTTGGTTACATAAATTAAGGACAAATCGATGTGCCTAAAGGAGTCCTAGCACTAAGGACCGCTCTAACAGGTTGGATATTAGAGAAGCATGTTGAGGACTTTGAATTTAGCCACCAGGTTTGTGAAATTGGTGGTCCCTTTGAAAGCCAAAAAACAACGGGGCTTCAAGGTATTGATCTTTAAGATTTATTTTTTAAACTTAAATCATGCGAATAAGGACTCTACATATTCTAAGGGGTACCTTAGGGATGAAAAAAACACCAAATTTTTCAAAATTAATCCTGACCAAAGGCGAGGATGAAATCTTCGAGGATCCTTAGAACGTTCCGACATTCTTCGATGTTAGCCTCAACAAAAATAATAATGTCATCCGCAAAGAGGAGATAGAAATAAAAGGAACATATATATAGAGGGGTGTTCAGTGTATCACATGCTATATTGCATTGTGCCACGTGTTGTGCTTTGTTATTATCCGTGCTCACCTATGTCGCATGATGTATTGTGCTAGTGTGCCAATTAGTCAAACACAACATAACACACTAAGCTATCGTGTTATGCAAAATGCCGTAGATTGCATGTTATGCTCTAATTTTGGATGTTCTGCGATGTGCCATAAACATGTTTACACGGCACAATTTACACCTTTATATGTATAAATAAGCATTACAAAACTAGGTAATAGCACGTGATAGAACAAGTTATTTTTATTTCACAAGATTGTTAAGATTTTTTAAAGTTGTATAACACGCAATGTAAAAAGCTATACTATTTTGAGAAATTTAATCTATCGGTTGCGATTCACAATATCCATGACCAATCCGAAGTTTACCAAGAAACTGTTAATCTTTTTTTAGAGTTTTAATCCGGTTTGAAGTCGCAAGGTTCATGAGGAAAGCTCGAGGGAGAGAAATTGCCTACTATCCATCATAAGCCGCAGAATTAATTTATGTAGCTCACAGAAGAAAATAAAAGGACAAGGAAAAATCCCTGTTAATTATTTTTTTTGTAAAAATTGGCTTTGAAGTTGCACATCTAAAGACTTAAAGGCCTAGACAAATAAAGCTCCCACGTTAAACAGTGAGAAAACTCTCGCTTCCTATTGGCCGAAATAAGACTTTTGTGGCTTTTGTGAAATGAGAGTTTTTGTAAGGACACTTGGCATAATTTGATTGGTGCAAATATTTAGGGGTTAAAGAAACCCACTCTCCTATTGCTATTTTTTTTAACATTATTACACTTCGTTTATAACCCAAAACTTAATTATACCGGGACAATATCACCTACAATGGATGGACAACACCGCAAATCGACGATCTACGTTTAATCATCTTTAATAAACGGCTACCGTTAAATTTATATTCTTAAATAAGATAAAAAACAAAATTAAATATATATATTCATTTTGATTTTTAACTAACTAAACTTTGTAGAAGAGGTGAATCCAACACATACGGGTATGGGTAACTATCAATTTCATCATCGTTATTTGTTTCATTTTAAATATACTTTTTATTTTGTAAAGAGGTGAATCCAACAGATACGGGTACGGGTAACTATCAATATCATCATTGTTATTTATTTTATTTTAAAAATACTTTTTATTTGTATGTGATAAAATTAATCTTAAAATATTCTTTTGGAACTTAGACTCAATCTCTTACCAAAGAACTATATTCGGTGAGATTAGTTTTGGAAAATTGTGGAATTCCTCATAATGAAATCATAAAAATTTGGTTAGAGGGTATTACAAAAACATAAGAACAATTTTCAAACTAACAGATTCAAAAAGGTGCGAGCAACTATGCCCGATGCGTAGCACGGGCACAAATCTAGTAACATAAGTAATCTGCTTACGGCTGAAGAAGGGATGTATATAGCTGATAGGAAATGGGGATAACATTCATATCTGGAGTGACCTTTGGATCCCCACTATCCCAGGCTTCACTCCTCATAATGAAGAACAAAACAATACTCACATATCTAAAGTGAGTCAGTTAATTGACACTGCCTACATGGAACAGGGATTTGATTCTTCAAATGTTTAATCACTTCACTACTGAACAGATCTTGAACATCAGTATCAATGGAGAAGCTGAGGATAAACTAATATGGATTCTTACCAACCATGGAGATTATACACCATCGTCTTTCCAGAAATTACTAGTTGAGCAGCGTGGAGAATCATCACATATCAGCAACGATATATTTCCTTGGAAGAAATTTTGGGCTACTAAAAAGGTGGCCCCAAGAATCAAAATATTCATCTGGAGAGCTATTCGAGATGGACTTGCTTGCTTTCAGAAACTAGGCAGATTCATAGATGGAGTGATAAGAATGCAGATTGTGCTACAGCTCTGTGGAGAGTGTTGATCATCTGCTAATTCAATGCCCCTTGACTCTTTCACTCTGGTTTGTGATGCAGATCGGAAGCTAAATAAGAGAAAGAAAAGAGAGGTTTTGTTCAGACTTCAAATATTCCTAGGAATATCGACTATGAACAACGATAATTATTTAGACTTCGGTTTCCCGACTGTAAACAATAATCGATTAAACTTGAACAAGTTTAAGAAAATAATTCTTATTAATCAAATTGAACTCCCTAAAATAATACATAGAGGACTCTATTTATAGACTTGGGAAAAACCCTAACTTGCTAGTCAAGAAAGGATGAAAAAAACCCCTAAACCGACTCAAACTCTAATTTTCGTTTTTGGAGCTCTTTGTATAGATAACTCCTACTAAACAAACCCTAAACTTATCAAAAACATATAAATTTGTTTCCCAAGGTATCTACTACCTTTAGGCAACTTTTCTAACTTATTAAAACTCTTAAAATAAACTTCTAGACTCTTCTAAAATTACCCTAAATAATAAATCCGAAAATTAATTATTTTTTTACTAAAATAACATTAATAAAATATAAATAATAATAAAATAATAAATTTCTTTTCCATAAATCTCCCTCCATCATTCTACCGGTGTTGGAGAAGATTCGTCCTCGAATCTTGCCGGTACCATGTTCTGCATGTGTAACTCGTTGATGACAATCTTCATACACAGGAATTGATGTTGTAAAAAAATAATTTATGCACCGTACAGAAGCATGAGGTATGATGGAAACCCAAAACGGATCTTCATAAGTTGATTCAACAAATTCCCTCTTGTTATGGTTGATATGAGAGACAATTTGTGTATCACAATAATCAACAAATAGCTTATTCTCGGACACAGACAACTCATCAATATCAGGAATTTCTAAATCAATAAGTTTATCAAAATTAGATGACTCACCATGAAACTCCATTAAATCCTGTGAAACTTCTTGGGACTGTTTTTCTTTGTCAGAAATAGGATGTTCTTCGCCTTTTTGAAAAGAAAATTTCATATCCTCTTCATCATCGGGATATTTACCAAAGATCGGAGTTGTATATCTCTCAACAATAACTTGATTTTGTGCATCATTATCGTGACGGCAAAACAAGTCTTCAAAGTCGTTATCTGTATTATTGTTTTCTTCTATAAGCGAGTATGGTTTAGATCGAGATTTTAGTGACTTCTTCAAATAATATTCTATCACATCCAGAATCTCCTTCTTTGATTTGATCAGATATTCATATCTTCTCGGATCTTGTCTTGGTGACAATTTATTAACCCTGACTACTCGTCTTAATAACATCAATAACCCTAGAATCAAACTTGGCTCTGATACCAACTTATGCAGCGGATAATAAAGAAAAGAAAGAAAAGAGAGGTTTTGTTCAGACTTCAAATATTCCTAGGAATATCGACTATGAACAACGATAATTATTTAGACTTCGGTTTCCCGACTGTAAACAATAATCGATTAAACTCGAACAAGTTTAAGAAAATAATTCTTATTAATCAAATTGAACTCCCTAAAATAATACATAGAGGACTCTATTTATAGACTTGGGAAAAACCCTAACTTGCTAGTCAAGAAAGGATGAAAAAAACCCCTAAACCGACTCAAACTCTAATTTTCGGTTTTGGAGCTCTTTGTATAGATAACTCCTACTAAACAAACCCTAAACTTATCAAAAACATATAAATTTGTTTCCCAAGGTATCTACTACCCCTTTAGGCAACTTTTCTAACTTATTAAAACTCTTAAAATAAACTTCTAGACTCTTCTAAAATTACCCTAAATAATAAATCCGAAAATTAATTATTTTTTTACTAAAATAACATTAATAAAATATAAATAATAATAAAATAATAAATTTCTTTTCCATAAATCTCCCTCCATCAGTTTGCCTCTCTTCTGGGCCTGAGACTCCAAGACAGAGTTAATATAAGTCTCAGTGATTTGATTACTCAATGGTTACACGCTCAGGATGGAGAATATTTTTTTGCTATGGGGTCTGCCTTGTGTTGGGAAATATGGAATGCTCGCAATTCTCTGGTCTTTGAGAATAAGCAAGTCAGAATAGACAGAATCCTTCAACATGCTTCATACTGGTTCAATCTTTACTACAACACTCCTAATGAGCTGGAGACGGAACATGTTGAATCTACCCAAATAATCACGACTACGTAGAATATCAGATGGATGTCACACCCTCAAAACACAATGAAAGTTAATGTTGATGCAGCTCTTCGTGGGGATCGCTATGCATGTACTTCTATTGCTAGAAATAGCCTTGGTGTGTGCTGTGGTGCCAGTACCAGACTGGGTAAATCTACTTTTCTGGTAGTGGCGGAAGCCGATGGTTTTCTTCTTGCATCAGAATTAGTTATCCTTCTTGGAGCAGATTCGGTCATTATTGAAGGAGATTGTCAAATGGTGGTCAAAGTCCTTACTGGTGCTAGCAGTATTACTCCGTGGAGAATCAGAAAAATTATTGCCGACATTAAAGTATCAACAAGAAATATTAGTAGGGTACAGTTCAATTTTGTCCCTAAAAGAGCAAATACTTGTGCCCATGCTCTAGCTGACTTCGTTGTCGATAACAACGTGCAGGATTTATGGACTCTCCCTCCTTTTTCGGCTTGTTTAAGTCCAATTTTGGACCCTGCTTCAAGCTAACCTTTTTTTCTTTTTTTTTTCTCTTTACCAAAAAAAAAAAAGTAATCTGCTCCTAAGAGCATCCACAGTGGGGCGAGTAAACCCTAGACCAAACCCAAATATACTCTTTGGTACGTCCAATACTCTTTGGTACGTCCAAAACCAATCACAGTGGGGGACTATATTTGGGTTATGGTCCAGATTTTTTACTGTTTGGGATCAAAAGTGATCTGAGGGCTGGAACAAAATCCAATTTGGTGGAGCGTGAAGGTAGAAGTGCGTTTCGTGACAGGCGTGAAGGTAGTTGTGCGTCTCGTGCCAGGCGTTAATCTAGTCGTGCGCCTCATGATCCCAGCGTTAACCAAAATCCTGCCTCTATTGGGCGTTCACACAAGAACACGTCCAGCGAGGCGTTAACCTTGCGTACGCTTTTCAATTAGGCGTTCACCAAAATACCGCCTATCTTGGGCGTTCACCAAATTTACGTTTGCCAGTTTATACAAGTAAGGGTAGATCAGCGTCTATCAGTTTACCTGTTTGATTTCTGGCACCTCTTTGCATTGTACGATCATTTTCTATTTTCCCAGTCATACAGCTAATGGTACTGATTTTAAACCTTCATGCGCTTGGTTAAGTTTGTTCTCTCGTCCTGGTACTACATGCTGCCGATATTTTTGGGTTAATTGTCATAACATATGGCCTGCTCCTCTACTTGCTCTAATTATGTTTATATTGTCACAATTTTTGGGTTAATTGTCATAACATATGGCCGGCATTTTTGGTTAATTGTCATAAGGTAGGTATAACCGTAAGTCCCAACATGCGTTCTAACGATGCACACGAATCAACTACACGAGACACAAATTCACCAGGCGAATGCATAACCGTACGCCCCAACATGCGTTCGTCTACACCCACGCATGTTAATTGGGCGTATTGTTACGCGTACATCTACCATCAGACGTTGTTCTAGGCTGCGTTTCTCACCGAGCGTTCATCCAGTATCCGCTCCAACTAAGCGTTTTCACTAGCATACACCCATATAACACCATTCCAAACAGACGGATCTTTATACATCCGCCAAACACCAAGCATTAACTTAATTTTCCGCCTGATTAAAATTTAGTCTTTTACCATTGCGTTTCAGACGGAATATAACCAAACGAATTTAGTATTTAGTCTTTGATTTTACTCTTTACTCCATTTATGACCGTGGAAACTCTAACCACTTGGACCCATAATGTATATTTTGACTATCTACCTGGTCAAATAAATCTACATTGTGGTGTTACTGATACCACGATCCAAAACAGCTGGAGTATAACCTAATATCAGTCATGGTGACCTAAAATATGTCTTATAACTCATGATAATAGGTTGCTTATGACCTAAATATGCATCATGACCTGGATTGCCATATGGCTCGAAATCCATTTACTTTTTGTATTCTTTCAACGTTGCATTAAATTTCTCACCACAACCCAAAATCAGGCTCGTGGAGAAGCCCAAAATCTAACTAAATATTTAGAGCAAAATTTTACACCTGAATCCAAAATTAGTCTCCTAACTCAAAAAAATTCATATGATTTATCAACCAGTGACCCAAAAATTATCATATGACGCGAAATCCACATCTCAATCTTTAACGATAAAAATATATTTTGTGTGTGGGAGACTTCTTATATTTTATTATTTGGTGCAAATGAAACCTGCGCTGCGTACCATTTGGATATAATTTATAAGTATATTTGGTCAATCACAATCCGAAATCATTGCCCTTGAGAAAAATGTTTCCAAATAAAAATGTCGGAGGGATAACGTTGAGATTTGAGGTGAGGAGCTTACTTCAAAACCATTTCAGCATTTGAGATACTTTATTGTTTTTATGCCCATATCACATCATCATAGAACCGACCACATAACTGGGACGTATGACAAAAACTCAATGCACTAGTCTAGTTCCATAACGTCATAATGGATGGCTATGATTTAAGTTCAGCAGCTAACTAACCAATTATTCACTTACCAAAAAAAAATAAAAACCAATTATTTCTTATAAATTTAATTACATGTAATAGCATTCATAACCATAACCCATTCATTAATAAGACCGACCGGCGACTACTTGTTCGTTATTTTTTTAGCATTATTACCATTGGGTCTTAATATTTTATTAGAATTGGTAGATAAATATGCATCTTAATATTTTATTATCCGAAAAAAATAAAAGAAAAAAATATATAAAAATAATAGAATTGGTTAGTACGATAGAGGGGACAAAATACTGAAGCGGGACAAGCAGTAAAGGCTTTGCCAGATGTCCAGAGGGTTTTATACGAGATACACACTTTACTGTTGAGTCTGGCTTTAATGCCCTATCCTTGAGAGGAAGCAACGTCACATATCATTGAACAGACCAAACAGCAGAAACGTACGACACCAATTTAAATGCGCTAGTCTTATCCAATATGCTTATGGATGGTATTGATGGGATAAGTTCAGCAGCTAACTAACTTCATTATTTCTTATACGTTTACATATGATAACATTAATACCCATTCACAAATGCTTCAAAATATTGATCAAGCTAAAGGCAGGTTTTACGGCATTGTGACGTGATTCTGATATTTATAACAAACGAATAAGGCTGACTGCTGCTGACTACTGGTTTATAATTGTGAAGTAGAAGCGTTTTTGCTTTTTAAAAGTAAAAACACTTTTTAAGTGCATCCACCGTTACAAAGTTAATATGGTAAATATATCCTAGTGTATTATACCGGCAGTAGATAGGGTATAAAGCTATTTATACCTTATAGTGTATACTTAAATGGTATATATACTATTTTCAAATTTGCAGACGTGGTTTAAAATGTGATACGATGTTTAATTCTACGCCTAAAGTTGGATGATACTTAAAACATTTTAAAATCAGGATAAACTTAAAATTGGGTATCCAAGCGTAGATTTACAATGAGACTGACTACTAGGCTAGGTTTTAAGTTGTGCATGAAGATTAGGCATAGTTCTAAACTCCCCCAAGTATTAAGATTTTGAAATTTGAGCTTGATGGGTGTTTAAACACAATGAGGGTGTGGGATGTGTTTGTTTTAAACACACATCCCAGCTTTAAAATCACGTTTAGTTACAAGTTCCATTTAAAACACCCTCACATATAGCTTACCATTAGTCAGTGCCTAAGAATGCCGAAAAGCTATTTCTACCACTATAGTACAACTTTTAGACTTTGCACTTTGTGATGCTCTAAAAAGTTATAAGCAAAGCTTTTAGAACCTGCTTTGTTGCTTTTAAAAGTTATTCTGAAATTGGGTTTTCAAATTGATTTTGAACTTTCTTACTTTTTATGTAATATCTACATACCCCTTAGAGCATCTTCAATATTTAGAAAAAAAATCTAAATTTTAGGTATCAAATAGGATATAAAATCCAATATTGTAAAAAATCCATCTACAATAGTAGGCTCGTAAGTTTGGGATCGATGTCGTAGATTAAAAGTTATTTTTTCCTTTACGAATAATTTAAAAATTAGCGAAAAGTTTAAAAACTTTATCCACACAAAAAAATTTAACGATTAAATCCTTATATTATAGAGGATAGCTCATTATCCATAAGATCGTATATTTACTACATGCGTAACTTGTCTTAAACAAAGGTCTAAATATGACATTCATATAAGATTTTTTACATCCATTGTTATGCTCTGTGAAGAAACTCTTATTTCTGGTTGCCAAGTAAGATTTAAAACCTAATTTTCTTATATTTCCATTTCAAGTTGTAGGGCTTAAGTTTAAGACTGATATATGAACTTGAAAATAATGTCTAAGAGAAAATATTATTTATACTTTCTCTTAAAACATCTCCAACAATATGCCTAGAAAATTTTACGCGGAGGTTGTATTTAGACCTTCATCTTTAAGGTCTCCATAAGTGGCAAAATAAGATTTTATAGGGTAAATATTATCTCCAGTAGTTAGGATTTTATTTCTATGATTCAAGATGTGGATATACAAAAAATATTTCATGATTCAATTTTATATTAAAATAGGATTTTTAATTTACAAAAATGGCGATGTAGAAATATACAAAGATTTAAGTGAAAGACTAGTTAAGGCTTTCATTCAGACCTTTTGTTCTCCATGTCATCACTCTACTATTTGGGATCCAACAAGTGGGGATGGATTTTGTCTAATTAGATGTTTAAAATCCTAGGTGTCAATAAAAAATAACAATTTCAACCGCTATATTGGAGATGCTCTTAGACTTCCAACAATTTCCTTATCATTATTTTTATTCAATATATAATATATATGATTTTACATTATATAAAATATATTAACATTTTTAGTATTTATCCATTGATAAGGGGGAGGGTACCAAGTGAACAACCAACTTTTTCACTACGGAACCTAGAGACTATTCCTTCTGTAAAATTCAATCAAAGATAAAAGCAGACAAGAAATATCTTTAGATAAAATCTCTATTAGAGATTCTTGAATCATAAGATTCGGTTAACGTACACTATGCTTATACTTTTAATTATAAAGATAAATCAATAAAAAGATGAAAATAGAAGTAAAATAAGGCACCCGATATTTTGTTAACGAGGAAAACTTCAAAGCAGAAAAATCGGGGACCTCGTCTAGTTTGAACACACATTGTATTAAGCAGTTACTAACACTAGCCTATTATATGACTTCGGTCTGGAATATAGTTCAGATAGAATAAACCCTCCAAGCTGCTCTGTTGCAGCTGTTGCTCTAGGTTTTTTGATTCTCGCAAGAACCTACGTACTTGATTTCCCATCAGAAGTCCTTTACAAGCCTTGACGTTGCTCCACAGTCCTTTGTGAAAATTAATGCTACCTTGCCTCCAACATGACGCTTGATGATTTCCTTTCTGATCCAATATTACCGAGACGCGGATATATTCCTTGATTTTTACGAGTCTAAATATCCAAGAATAGGGTTTATACTCTTCAAAAGTTATAGAGATACTTAATCAGTTATCTACGCAAAAATATCAATCTAGATCCAACTCCAAGATTAATTCTCGTGGAAAATTTACAAACATGATTTTTATAGATAAGAGTTATACTTAATCGTGTTTTAAGTTTTCTATCGAATCTGGAATTGATCACTAATTCTTGAATGGTATTATATCAAAAGAGAAAGACCTTTGAATAGATAAGAATTACAAGCAGAACAAATACAGAAACATGTTACGAAAATATATTTCTTTTGAAGATAGGTTGTAATCGTGCTTCACGAATCCCAAATGAAGTTTTTCAAATTCGTACCTTAAATTCCAAAGATCCTAGGCGTTTGGTGGAGAAACTTTGCAACAAGATATACAAGCATGTAGGGATTGAGTTTTCTGTTTTCACGATGTCTTCAATTTATAGTAATAGATCAAGGCTAGGTTTCTTTAAGATATAAGCAGTTACATTGCAATCGGAGTGAATTCTCGATTGCTAAATCTAAGTCATTTCCTAAGATATAGAAATCTATTTCTTTGGTAAGAGTTAGACTTGCAATAAGTTTATTTCCATAGTTTGAAGTTGTAGACAATTGTTTAGTTCAAGTAAATTCTATGAAAAATTACTACCAAAGATAACTTCAAAATATCAATAAAAAAAACTATACTTTCCAAGGGCTAGGAATTAAAAATTTGTAAGCGTGTAAAAAGTTCTCCTTGGAAATCAAAGGAGAATGAATGGTACCAAAGCTAATAGAGTATTGGGTTGGCCCACTAAGCTTCTAGGTTCGTGAAACTAAAAAAAAGAGTATGTGAACTTATACGAGAGAAAAATAGAATTCATAAGCTTGTAGGTTAGCAAACTCAAATGCAAAAATGCATCATGAACATTATAGCCTTGTTGGATAATAATCATAAGAGAAAAATATAATTCATAGGCTTGTAATGAAAGCATCATAAATATTAACAAGAAAAAAAAATAGTGTCAGTAATACTCATAAGAGAATACAGGAATTGTTATAGAAAATCTTTCCTGACATCAAAATACTGACAATATTGAAAGATCATCATATTTTTTGTATACATTCCTCATATATCTAATGAGGATGCATATACTAACATAATCAGGTTGTGTTAAGGTGAGCATTCCACTCGCCATAGTTTCAAGACCTCTGATGTTTTGATTTTTGCCTGAATTTCCCTTTGTTGACTTTTCTCACACTGGCATTTGTGAAGTTGTCATAAAAGTGACTATCATCATGATAAAGGACAGTGTTTAAAGTCTTACCAGATGGATGTATGTTTTTTCCCCCGTAGATATCTTCAGTTAACTGGTCATTGAGATTTCTGTGTCCGAGAATAACATTGTTTATATTCTTCAAATGATTGGTTCCTTTTAATGGTTGCTTCCGATATTCTTTTATGATATTGCCATCTTTAGGTAACCGAAACTGAGGAGGTTTGACAACACTGTGTATCATCTTATTAGTTCTCTTTATGTGATTTTTTTTCAGAGTCTGAAAGTTATCATCAAGACTACTCTTATTATAGCTTTTATCAGGAACATCCCTTTTCTGATAGAAGTTAAGAGATATGGTCATATGACGCTTAGTCTGAGAATTGTTTAAATTCTTTACTACTTCTTTTTAGAAACCATAAGGTTTGCGAATATCATATAACTTTTTATTAATTAGGTTTAGGGTCCCTTGAATATCATCAAGTTTTCCGTCTTCCAGCAATAATAGCATTCATTGTGGAAATGCCCGTTTTTATTACAAAAGTAATAAAAATTCTGCTTCATTTCAAGGATTTTTATATGAAATTACCCTTGGGTTGAAAGAAATCCTTAGAATTACCAAAGGATGTCTTTTCAATCTTAGAAACACACACCTAATTGTTTTTAGAGGCCTAAAAAAGAGAATATTGAACGATTGATTTTGAAGTTAGACTTTTAGAAAATTGAACATTTTTTAGATATCCTATTTTTCTAATTCCTTAGTTTTCTCAAGATTTGTGAAAAAAGCAGAATCTAATTTCCCTTATTTTTTTTATAAATATCAGAATTAGATTTTGAGGATGGATGAAGATGACTAGTTTTCAAAACAGATTCCTGGAGATTACAAGGGAAACAGTTTTTTTCTTAAAGTAATGAATTTTCTTCAAAGAGTTTAAGTTACGAATCTATGTCAAAGATCATTCTCAAAAGTTAGTTTAAACTTTTTTTTAGTCTAAAGATTTCAGAAGACAGAAAATTCAATTTGTCAATAAGCTCCAAACTTTATTTATCATATTCTCAATCGAAATCATAGCCATACTCATCATAAAGATAAAATAGATAGACTTTTCCATGAGAATCTTTGTCATTCGACTTGTCTGTGATTATTTTTAAATGGTCGTCTATTTTTGTAGCAGATGAGGAACCAATTTCAGAGACGGAATTCATAACCGCAGTATGATTACCAACTGATGATACTTTAATTGAGCTTGAGTTCTTGTCCATATGTTGGATCGTTTGCAAACACAGATTATTAGGTATTTTCGGTGTTTGTCTTCTCTGTTACCAATGGAAAAGGGGGAGGGTACCAAATGCACTATCAAATTTTTCGTTACGGAACCTGTAGACTATTCCTTGCGTGAACTTCAGTGAAAAATTAAAACGAATAATAAATATCCTTGGATTATTTTTTATTAGAGATTATTGAATCACAAGGATTAATTAATGTACAACCTTTTATAATTTTAATTATAAAGATACAACCTTTTTATAATTTTAATTATAAATATGAACCAATATAATACGAAAAATAATAGTAAAGCAGGACACCAGAAAAATGGTTAATGAGGAAAACTGCAAAGCAGTAAATCCCTGGGACCTTTTGTCTATTAAGCCACTACAAATACTATCCTATTATATAACTTCGGTTTGGAATGTTGAGACAAAATAAACCCTCCAAGCTACTATATTACAGTTGTGCCCCTATATCTTTTGATTCTTGCAAGAGGTAAACACTTGATTCCCGTAGCTGAAGTCTTTTACAAGCCTATGAGTTGTTCCACGGTCTGTCTAGAAGACTAAGGCTACCATTCCTCTAAAATGACGCTTGATGATTTTCTTTTTGACGCAATATCAAGGTGACATAAATCTATTCCTAATTTAGATGAATCTCAATCTCCAAGACTAGGGTTTATACTCTTCAAAAGTTATAGAGATACCTAATCGACTATTTACACAACAATACCAATCAAGATCAAAGTCTAAGATGAATCCTTGTGGAAAACTTACAAACATGATTGCAATAGATAAGAGTTATAATTAATCATGTTTTAAGTCTTCAATCGAATATGGATTTGATCAATAATTCTTGAAGCCTTATATCAGAAGAGAATGACCTTAGAATATACAAGAATTACAAGCATAAAAAATACAGATATAGGTATAAAACTGTATATATATATATTGAAGATAGGCTTTACCCGTGCTTTATGAATCCCAAGTGAATTCTTTCAAAGTCTTATTTCAGATCACGAAGATCTGAGGTGTTTGGAGGACAAACTCTTCAACAAGATACACAAGCATGTAGGGATTAAGTTTTCATTGTTGTTGATGTCTCAAATTTATATTAATCGATCAAGGCTAGGTTGCTTAATATGTAAGCAACTCTTGCAACCAAATTTAATTCTCGATTACTAAATCTAAGTCGTTTCCTTAGATACATAAATTTGTTTCTTTAGTTAGAGTTAAACTTGCAATTAGATTCTTTCTATAGTTTAAAATTGTAGACAATTGTTTAGCGTAAGTAAATTCTATTAAAATAATTACCACCAAAGATAACTAAAAATCAATAGAAAAAAACCAGACTTTCCAAGCAAATGAATTGGTTAAGAAATAACAATCTGTAAGCGTGTGAAAAGTTCGCATTGAAAATCAAAGATGGATGAATGAGTTCAAACCCAATAGAGTATTGGGTTGGACCGTTAATCTTTTAGGTTAAAATGAGTCTGTTAACTTATAAATGAGACAAATATAATTCAAAATCTAGAAGGTTCACGAACTCTAGATAATTAAGTTCGCGAACTCAAATACAAAAACGCATTAGGAACATTGGGTTCACAAATACAAATACGAAAAAGGCATCAGGAACATAAAAGTTTCTTTTAAGTTAGCAAACTCAAATAGGTATGTCCGCAAAATCGAATGTTAAAAAAAATTACAAGAGTAAATTTCTACACTAGGTTCGTGAAGTCACCTTTTTAGATTAACTCGAAAGATAAATAACAAAAAAATTTCTACGATAGGTTCGCGAACTTACCTTTTTAGGGAGTGAACTCAAATGATTTATGAGCCTTTTATTGAATTCTACAACTTAATTAAAGGAAAATCATTAATAATAAACTACTAAAACAAACTTTAGAAACTCAAGAATGAATTTTCCAGTCTTGGATTTTCATTAAAAAACTTATTTTTTCTCTCAATCTTAGCTTTGAATTCTCAAAAAGCAAGAGTTGGAGTCGAATATCATTAGACTTAGCAAGAGCTAATAGGTATGTTTACCACATACGAAATCCTTCACAAATTAATAAATGTATTACGAAGACTTTTGTATAGAGAATTTTCTTGATCTACCATTGGAAATGCTCCTAGAGTTTGAGCATCCACCTATATCAAGAACTAATTAAAATAGGACTGTGATTAAAGGAGGGAATTGCAATGCTCTAAAGATATGTCGACGGTTTGCAAAATCATCTGGTCGTTTGATTGTCTCTCTTAGTCATCATGTTCACATTAAATAACAGTCCAAGTCTATTAAGATATTAGTTTTGGTCCTTTTAAAGATAATGAGATGGGTCATATGTGTGTTCTTTAATGATATCTCTACGCCTCCCTATGAATCTGGCTGATGACGTGCATTTTCGTACCAACCTATGCTGGTGACCACCACGATAATAATTGTTCAATTAATATCTCTATTTTCCTCATAAATTGAACGTAAGCTCACGGCATTTGCCTTCACATTTTTTAATCAATGATATGCATTATTTTTGGAAGCTTTCGATTTAGATAATCCTTTCGAAATTGAAAATACAGCCGAACGTAAAATTTAACTGAATTGATTTTTTTTTTCTTTTCCTCTCTTCTCTCTTCTTAAAACTAAAAAAAAAATCCATTAATCTTTTCTTCCTTCGCTTAGATCTAGTTCTTTTGGGTCTAGATCTGAGCAAAGATTTTTTTTTGTTTTTAATAGTTTTCGATATAGTTGATTTCCATTTAGGAGGTATTTTTGTTATTTTTTAATAATTTTTTTTACTATAAGAGCAATTTTTATTCGCTATTAGGACGATTTTTCTGCATTTTATAGTGTCTCTTTCTAACCAATTATTCGTGTTTGGATTTCTTGATAAAAGCACATCGGCGATTCGACACGGGTTAAGATCAAGTTCTTCTTCATCAGAAAAATTGATCTAGGGTTTAGGGTTAGTTGCCGCACATGAAGAATTTTTGGGCAATTCACTCCTCTGTCATAGTAGCATCTCTTTTCTAAGAAAAAAATCTATTAAATGATCGAATTATAATTCCGAGAATCATTTCTTCTTCAATCTCATAGTACAAGATTTGAGTGCTATCGTGGTAGATCGCTCTTTCTATTCACGATTTATTTACGTTTTATATCTTTCTTTGTATTTATTTTATATTATGATGTACTTATTTTTCTTTAAAACCATCATGTAAACGTTTCTTATGGAATAAAATACTTATAGTCTGATGATCAAAATAAAATAACATTTAATTAAATAAGTTTTCCAGTTTCTTATTAGTTGCTCTTAAAAATTATTATGTAAGAAATTATTTAATATAAACAAATTGGCTAGTTTAATATATAAGAAGAGATGTTATCATTTTACTCTTTTCAATTTCGAATAAAAATTATATATAATGACTTTAAAGGGTAAAAAAATATAATATGTTTGGTATTAAAATAAATAAAAATACAATAAATTTTACTGACTTAACCTAATAATTTCCTGACATATAAATGTCTTTAAAAATTAAGTTAAGGTCTTTTTGTTAGAAATATAACATTGTATATATAAATTAAAACTAAATTTTAAAAAGTTTTTCAACTCTTCAATATATCTTTAATGCTACGGATCAAGGTCTTAAAAAAACATGTGTCACTAAGATTTTTTTTAAAAAATCGACCACACGTCTATCTACAATGTAAAATGTCGTAATTTCAACATATCAGTACTCCGCAGACGGAGTAATAAAAGATCCTGGCTTTGAAAAACAATGATTGTGATTGTCTCTGACCAAGATGTCATTCTCAAGCTTTTCGTGTCTTATTTCCATAATTTGTTTTCTGTAGATAACAATGTTTCTCATTTATCTTTCTCTCTAGATAACTCTAACAATATCTCTTAAGATGGATGCAAGATAATTAGTGTTGTCCCTGCTGGTGAAGAAATTTCAACACTATATGGAAAATTGGTTCTTTGAAGGCGTCAGGACCAGATGGGTTCCCTTCCTTATTCTATAAAAAGTTTCGAGATAATATTGCATGCAGGTTACTTGATTGATTAGTGAGGCATCAAGCAAGGATTCCCCCTCTCATCTTATCTCTACATTTTATGCTCACAGAATCTCACAAGTATCCTCAACAAATTTGAGCTCGATGGGTTATACTTAGGTTATCGTCCAAATAGATGGGCGCTTGTCATATCTCACATAATGTTTGTGAACGATGTAATATTATTTGGCTCTTCGAAAAGCAACACCATCACCTCAATCACTACTATCTTCATCATTATTACAAGTTATCCGGTCAACAAGTAAATTATGCAAAATCATTAATATACTTAAGTAAGAATATCAACATTGAAAGACAACTTGAAGTTACTTCTCAAATGGATGTTAGCAAGATGCAACTTGGGAACACATATTTGGGGGTAAATATTTTGAAGAGAGGTAATGACTGCTCAACCTTCAACTTCTTTATTGAAAAGTTCGAAAACAAACTTTAAGGTTTGAAGCGACATTTCTTATCCCATACCAGGAGGACTAGTTTTATTAGATCAGTTCTAGCACTCATTTTGTATACTGTATGGCAACAACTATTGTTCCGAAGAGAATCCTGGATAAACTCAATCATGACCATTTGAAAGTTTTGGTGGGGTCATTTGAGAGAAAAAAATGATAGGTTTTCTTAACTTGAGATGGTTTTTAATGCACAAACAAAAAGGTGGTCTTGGGTTTAGATCGCTTGAATAACTAAAATCTATTGATAATTATTATTAGAGACTTATTCATTATGGGGAAGAATCTTGCAATCTTAATATGCCAATGGAAACTCATTTTGGAATGCCATATAAGCCCCACAAATGTTCAACCACATGGGCATTTATGCTTCAAAGTAGATTTGTACTTAAAAATGGTTACTTATGGATCATAGGAAAAGGTTTAAATGTTAATCTCTGGTCAGATCCCTGGATCCCTATCTTACCGGGTTTTAAACCAATCTCAACAAGCAGTAACACGCAAAATATTCATAAGGTGAGCGAAATTATACTAGCCAGTGGAGGTGCCTAAAATTCTCAGCTCATTCACCAATATTTCAAACCATTTGTGGACTCATATTAATCAGGGAGAACAAGAAAAGCTTGTTTGGATACACACTAATCATGGTGCATTTACGTTGCAATTTTTTTAGAAAATCATTGCCTCTAATGCAAGTGAATCTTCTCTTTCAAATAATGCATTCTTCCAGTGAAAAAACTTTGGGAAGTTAAGAAAATTGCTCAACGAAGTCAAGTTTTCATTCGGAGGGTCTGTCATGAAGGCATTGGAGTCTTGAAAAAAATCAGTTACTATGTGGATGATATCCCTTCCGAATGCCAATTCTGTTACAATGCTGAGAAAACTATCGATCATTTGTTAGTCAAATGCACATGTACTCGTGCAATCTTATTCGTATAACCATTGGGATTTCGACTCGAAGACAACTACCAAATGCATTTACAGAATTTAGTGTTTTCATGGATGGCAGAGAAGGATAATATGTATTTTTTTCCATTGGTTCTACATCCTTTGGGCTATTTGGAAAGCTAGAAATAACTTAATTTTCGACAAGAAGCACGTCAATATTAGTTCTGTCATCCACGGAGAAATGTATTGGTTCAACACCTATTGTAATGCTAGTGATGACCAGGTGGATTTCCATTCTCGAGTAAACAATAATTTAACCAGTATTAAATATCACCAGCATTGGAAGCCTTTTGAGGGGGATACAATCAAGATTGGTACCGATGATACATACAATATGCATGAGATTAGCCGCTTCAATGGGGTCTTTCGTCCTGGTCGGAGGAGAAATCACCAAACGTCTAGCACTCCCTCACGCTTGGCGCCAATGAGTTTTTTATTTGAGAGACAATTTCTAATAGCCGGTCAGCTTGTGTTGTAGTGTCAAGGAATAACCAAGGTGATTTTTTCGTACGCAGGTACAAACATCAACATGGATGGCAGATAAGGATAATGAGTATTGTGTTTTCATTGGTTTTTACATCCTTTGGGATATTTGGAAAGCTAGAAATAGCTTAATATTCGAAAACAAACACGTCAATGTTAGTTTTTTCATCCACGAAGAAATTTATTGGTTCAATTATAATGCTGGTGATGACCAGGTGGATTTCCATTGTTGAGTAGACAACAATCTAATCAGTATTCAAGCTCACCAACATTGGAATCCTCACGAGAGGTATACGCTCAAGATTAACATCGATGATGCAATTCATAATGGCCGGTCATCTTGTGCTGAAGTGTCAAGGAATAACCATAGTGAGTTTTTGTGCGCAAGTATAAACATCAACACTACTCAAGATCCCCTCAGAGATGAATGGCTTTTACTTGCAATGTTTGTGGTTATAACAATGGGGTACCATAACATCCACATTGAGAGTGACTCTCAAATTATAATAAGCATTCTCATAAGCTCAATTTCAAGAATTCTGGGAGGTTGTTGAGCATAATCTTTGAAATTAAAGGTTAAGCAACAATGTTCGCATGGTGTCCTTCAACTACGTTCAGTTAGAATCTAATGAAGCTGCCCATATACTCGCTAAATACGATGTCGTCATCGATGACCCTAACTCCAATCTCCTTCTTGTATTTCCTATATTCTAGAACAGGAATTGTTTCTCCACTAACTTCTACTCGTCTTTGTTTCTCTTTCTTTGTTGGTTTCCCAAACTACCAAATATATATATTAAGAATGGTAATATGGATTTCATTTTATAAGTGGGTGTTAAATAGAAAGTTATAATTAAACTTTCTCCATGACCTTGATTTTAAGTCCACATCATCATATTATTATATGTAGGGAAGGATTTGTTGACATGGTTATTCTCACATTATAATTTAATTTCAGCACCAATTTTCATATAAAACCTAAGCAATAACAAATTTGAAGCTAGTTTGTTGGTGATATGTTCCTCTTACAAAGCTCTACATTCCTACCTAAAATCAGCATAATCCAAAATCTATACCACCACTATCTACCACTTTTAAATAATTAATATTTGTTAGGCAAAATATTAGATATGATTTTGAACCAAGAAAATCAAATTATTATGTTTCTTCCCACATAGAAACGACCCATAAGAAAAAGAGTAATTTAAACCTGTAAGCAGAATGACTTTGACCCCTAGCATTGAAGATGCTCTCGATAGTATTTTCAAAGGGTTCTAGAAAAAGAAAGACTTTATATCTCCAAAAAGTAAGGTTGGGATAAAAAAAGTGTTTGAATATAAACTATGTTTTCTAACAAGTAATTAATGGTAGATATATTTCCTCGGTCCAAATGTAGGTCATGATGTGGCACTTTGATGTAATTTAGAAATAGTGGTAAAAGATTCGATACCCAGACTTGTAAAGATTTGATTTTTAAACCTAATTATTAATACTAAAGTTAAAGAAGATTAAAGTATAATTGATTTCAAATTATGGAAAGAACTGGGACTAAGGATTCCACCATTAGCCAAATTTTCAAGTGATTTAGCATTAACAATTACTTTGCAACTCACACTTTCAATTGATTCTAAATATTTTCAGAGTTAGATTTTTAAAATAATAGTTGTAAATCAAAAGTATGAGACATCAATAGCTCTAAACTAAGCATGACCCATCAAAAGAAAACACACCTAATTGATAAAAATCATTTTTTTCAAATTTAATTCAAAGCAAATAATCACAAAAGAATTACAATAAAATAATAAAATAAAAATATACCACGTTATTATTGGAAAAATGGCTTCCTCCGTCGCCTCAGCAATGGAGTTTAGCTCCTCATGTTGTAAACACTCTCAAAATGTGTATTCATGGCTCAAAAATTATTTACAAAGATGAAAAGAGTGAAAATTTGTGTAACAGAGAGTTTGCAACGGTGTAGTGGCATTACATACAACTGTTTCCACTGTTACAGAAAGAAATTGCTTCCACTGAAGATAAACATTACTGTTCTAAAGATATCCTTTGCAGATGGGTTGAAGAAACCGTTGCAGCTGAAGATGAACGTTGTAAACATCTTTCGGTCTTATGATATATTTTCAACCATTTTTCACGGCTAGAAACCCTCTGATTGACGTGTTTTATCCTCTTTTGGTTACTTCTTCAATTGGATATAGCAAAAACAAGTTTTAATCCCATGAAACTCGCTCCCATACTAACTCGGATTTTTTCACGCGTGAAGAACTTCTTCCCGCCCTTTCCGGATTTTTGAAATTGAAAGGGGGTGCCCCTATCCAAGCTACGGGTTCCTTTATCAACTAGTCTCGGTGCCTTTATCAATTTTTCCGAGTGTCTTTAACACTTTTTGAGATATTTTTTTCTACAAATATTTATTTTCCGAAAATACCTACAAAGACATAAAATTACACAATAAGTACAAAATCGAGTACCAACAAAATATGAAATTGAGAATAATTTAGACACAAAAATGTGTCTATCACACTTATATCCATAGATCTGAGAAGTGAACCTTGATCTAGGGAAAAAACCTCTTTCTCTCTCCAAAAAGCTTTCTTTGAAACCCTAATAGCCGTCACCATCATCTTGCTCAGATTTGGTCCTTTTGTACCAGATCTAAGGATTATTGTTTTTCTTAAGTTTTACTCCCTCGGTTTCAAAATATCTGTCCTCTATTCCATTTTTGTCAATTTCAAAATTGTGTCAAACTTCTGTTTATAGTCGTATTATCTCAATAAACTCTCAAATATACCCTTGATCTTTTATATTCATAAACTTAATTTTAATTTGACCAATTTAAAAATAATATTTGTATAATTAAGAAACAAATGTGCTATCTTTATTACTTATACATTATTCCTTTTAAAAATAAAATGATATTTCTAATTTTAGTAATAATATAGCATTTAGTAGGGTAATTTTGTATATTACTCTGGTCTTCTTAATAATTTGACTTAGTCAAAGAGGACACTTATTTTGAAGATGAAGGAGTAGTAGATTTTCAAATTGAATAAGATGTTGTTCGTTTTATTTTTGGTGTATTTTGACACATTTCTTCACCATTTTGGTGATTTTATCTTCGCTTTTTGGACGATTATTTCTTCGCCTGATGAGCGATTATTTCTTCACTTTAATGGTGATTTGTGCAATCTTTGTTGGTTGTTTCATGGCTTGTTATTCGAGATTCGAGAACATCAACGATTCAACACAAAATCGCTTTGAGTTCATCTTCAACAAAAGAGATTTAGGGCATCCGGGTTTTTCATTCATATGTACAAGATTAAGGGCTAAGCACTCCTTTCTTTTTGGAGCATCTCTTATTAAAGAAGACAAATATTCAAAATGGTCGGAATCGGTTCCAGAGTATACCATCTTTTCTCTTTACTTCTCATACAAAAATTGGGTACCTTTGCGTTATTTTGATCTTTCTCTTCGTGGCTTACATGTAATTAGTATCTTTATTTGTATTTGGGTTATTATTTTTTTATATGTGATGTTCTTTTTTTAAACAATCATGTAATTATTTTTTTGGTTTGTTTGAACTATGGTCTGATTGTTCATATATAAAAAAAAAATTCATAAATTTTAGGTCCCAGTTAAATAACCATAAACCACTAATACAATCTTAAACTTATTTTAGATTTTTTTTAAATCTATATTTAGTATTTTCTATTTTGTAAATTGGCAACAATTCCTTCTGTTTTTCTCTTTCGTTGAAATAGTACAATATATTTGCAAAAGTCGTTTGAAACATCCTACACGAAAAGTGTATGCAACAAAAAGGATAGCGGCCGTGCCTTCCAATCCCAATCTCACCTATTGGAATCAAAAGAGTTTGAACTGATGTTTCGAAATATCATTTTTTAGAATCATAATTGAAAAAGCACACCTCTTAATGACAAAATAGGTCAATAATTTACTATTTGCTTATTTTTCTTGGTTATCTTGGTTGAAAATGACTTAACAAATCTCCGAAAACACAAGTAATCGTCAAACATTATTCAATATGGAAAATGTAAATTTGGTTTTCCTTGCCGTACAAACTTAACTTTAGCTAGTTAATTCAAAATATTTAATGTGAAATCCAGTAACAAAAATAAAATAAAATAAAAAATTATATATTGAAATTTTTTACAGTTAATAAATAATAGACTTGGGAATGAGATTTCTGAGAAGTTAAAAATAGTTATATTTTTAAATTCCGGATATTAAAATTTAAAAAAGTTAAGCGAGTGTCCGAGTGTACATATTTGAATAACAAAGTGCCAATTACTGAGTAGCCACTAAATGTGATGACTTTTATCATAATATAGAAGATGGCTTACCTTGCAGTTCACAGTCCTTTGCCTAACTTGTTAGCCACAAATTTGGACAAACCCCATAATTCATAGAAGGAATTAATATTCAGTAAAGATGCAAAATATTGCCCACGTTATTACTAATTTGTACAAGATCTTACTTACTATCGAGAAGGATTACATATGATATACGGTGAATGCTTGTGGAACAAAATCAATAATTGAATTGACTTTCCTTTCGCTCATTTCTGTTTAGAAATAATTTAAAAGGTTACTGATTTTAAAAAATAAAAAAATTAAAAATTAATTTGACTATACAATTTTAAAATAACTTTTAAAAATAAAAATATTAATTTTTTTATGAAGTAAAATATTTTTACATTTAACTTAAAAATATTTTTTTATAAAATAAAATATCTTTAGTACCTAAAACACCTATAAAATAATTAAATAGACTTATCAAAGCTTTATACCTTAAAAATTCGGTTAGTGGACTGTAGATATGACTCATGAGAGGCTGATCTAAGCTTGAGCCCCAGTTACATATAGCCCCTCAATAAGTCTGTCCCCTCGGCTCATTAACTTTATACTCTTAAGGTCATTTATGCCAACAAAGCCACACACGAGACTCAGGTTGCATACAGTCATGTAATGAGATGGTTCAAGTATATATTCATCATTCATTGATTTCATAAAGAATACAGTTGAATAATGAAGGGATACATGGGTTAAAATTAAAAGGCACGTTGAGGACATGGCTCCTTTTTCAATATAATAATGTCGGCTTTTCTACTATATAACAAGTCTCATTCCTTTCATTTCTCCAACTATCAATTTTTCTGTCATCTTCTCCCCCTTAGATATTAGCTTCCAATGCTCTGTCTCATCTCTTCCTTTTCATGATTAAGTCGTATTGATATTACTGAAACAAGTTATATCGATTCACTCAACAAATATCCATCGATTAATTAGGAAAAAACACCACCGGCCGGCCGATATCATCAAGTATGTGGAAGCTTAAGGTGGCTGATAGCGAAGGTCCATTTAGTAAATGGCTCTTTAGTACTAATGATTTCGTAGGGAGACAAACTTGGGAGTTCGATCCTGATGCTGGTACTATTGAAGAACGAGCTGAAGTCGAACGAGCTCGTGATGAGTTTTACAAAAACCGCTTCGAAGTTAAGCCTTGTGGGGATATTCTTTTGCGTCTGCAGGTACAAGATAGTACTATAAAATCTATGCACCTACACAATCTCTAGCTAATTTCATCTGTAAATAATCCGTCATATCATCAATATCTTCGTTCTTTCCTAATCTAGTACAAACTCTGCTATGAATATAATCTCATACATGTGACATGTCCATGGTCAGATATGGTCTCCTCGGTATTTTGTGTCCAAAACTCAGCTTTTTCACCCAACAAAACTGATATAAAAGACTAGGGTGTGATTCAAAAAGTTGCCACAGTGTTTGCACCTTTATTTTAGTTAGAGCATCCACACTCATGAATGAAGTAAATACTAAAACCAAAGATCAAATACTAATTTGTTTTTGTTATATTTCATGAGAAACGCAACGGTGAAAGAATATATCAAATAACCGGCGGTATTCTAAATGTGCGTCTGGTTTTCTCTAGTACACGGACGATACTCTAAATGTGCGCTTGGTTTTCTCTAGTACACATGCGGTACTTTAACTGTGTGCCTGGTTTTCAGACGTTCATTTTTATTTGCGCCTGTCATCAAATGTTCATTTTTATTTGCGCCTGTCATCAAACGTTCATTTATACATACGACTGCAATCCATTAAATTTGGGTTTGGTCCGGATTTCATACCAAATTTAGTCCCAAACCCTAAAAAATCTGGATCATAATCAAATTTACTCGTCCTACTGTGATTGGTTTTGGACGGACCAAAAAATAAATATGAATTTGATTCGTCTTTTACTCGTGTGACTATGAAAGCTCTTAGACCACTAGATTATCATAAGATCACAACGCACACCACAACAGATAGATGGTCATTTTAAAAGCACTGTCTAATGGCAAATACTGATTTTATAATCTTTTTTTTACTACATAGGACAAGCGTCCCTACTCCCTAGAACCATATATCTAATACTTTAGTATAAGATTTAATCCAAATATTCGGAAATGATATATATACCGTGGGTTAAATCCTACAGTATGTTCTAACAGATACAGAGGGATGAGACCCCTGTCTAATTCATGATCTAACAGAGTTTAGATTTAGGATGGGTTTCATTCCTTTGTGTCTGTTGGGACACACCATAGGATTCAATCTACAATATGTTTATTATTTTTAAGTATTCGTATCCGTAGTTTAACCTACTGGGTAGTGATAACTAGTAACTCAACAGATAGTCATTTTAAACGCACTATCTAATGGCAAATAGTGATTGACCACACTATCTAGCCATTGTTGTTCAAACTGTAGGAAAAACAAACATGATGTGTGTAATGTAAGATCCCGTTACACTTTTCTTAATAGGATTAGAACACAATAAACTCATTTATTTCCAAGCTCTGTTTTAGAGCCATTTACTTTCAAATTTAAGATAATGAATTAGTCCAAAATAAAGTCGTAATGAAGAAAAGTACAATGACCTTCATGCCCAAATATCTCATATGTATATAGTAATATATTGTTTTTCCCCCTAGGTTTTAATAGATAATTTAAGCTGTTAAATTTGATAATAATTTTATTAAGATCGTGATAAAAATATAATATAAAATTATATACTTCCTATATCCTATAAAAAGTGAATTTTTTAATATCTATGTAATTTTTTAAGTAAACCATGAGAGAGAATAGTTTATTAGTATGTTTTTTCAATTTACCTTTACATGTTAAAACTATAAATTGACTTTTTTTTATAAATTAAATATAATAGATATTTAAAAATATTATACCGTTAATTTAAAAAAAAACATATATAATAAGTATAAACATGATTATTAAATTTATTATATTTTTAAAGAAATTCTAAAAACATTGGCTATTAGTAAGGACTTTTTAGAAAAAGAGCATCCATAAATAAAAAATATCACTTATTTTGAGATAAAAATAAAAATAAAAATATTTTTTGTGGAAGAGGGAGTATTTTAAATTTAAAAATAACACTAAAACACCTCTAGATATGGGGAAAAATAACCTTCGAACTTCCCCCCACCCCACAAATTCAGACCATATTAAATGAAAATTATAGTCCAAACACGATGTACTTCTGGATCCGGAGAACACAGATTCTGACTATTAACTACATACTGTACTTGAGAGCTCGAACCTTAAGGCGTTAGACACAACATGATAAGAGATGTATATAGAGATATATCAGGTAAAAATGCAAAAGTTTACGTGGTACTTGTGTAGTATAACTTTGGCTATTTTCTCTCATCTTAAACTATCAGTGAATACAAGTATCGCTGTCCTAAAATCGAAAGTGGGTGTCCCAAATAGATATTTAGTGGGCTTGCTAATGAGCTCCATGGGCTTTATGACACTTTTCTTCTCAAATTTAAATTTTCTTTTTTTCCTTCTGGTTTACAGCAATTAAGAAACAACAATGGCAAATTCGATTTAAGTATACCTCCAGTGAAGTTAAGTGACGACGAAGAAGTAACATACGAGGCAACCAAAACAACATTAAAGAGAGCAGTTCAATTCTTTTCAGCGATACAATTGGATGACGGACATTGGGGTGCTGATATTGGTGGTCCACTATATTTCATGCCACCCTTGGTGAGTTTTTTATCTGATGATGCTAGTCACCTATTTGAGCATTGTCGTGAAACGAAAAACGAATAATAATAACGTTATTTTATTTTATTTTTATAAAATGAAGGTTTTTGCGTTGTATATCACGGGAAGTCTACATACTATGTTATCGACCGAACATATAAAGGAGACTCTGCGTTACATGTATTGTCATCAGGTATGTATCTGTGAATCAAACTTGTCCTGTGTCTTTGTAATTTATACTATACATTCAACTGACTTGAATGTTTGTTTCATTTTGATATTTGTAGAATGAAGATGGAGGCTTTGGGTTTCATATTGAGGGTCATAGTACTATGTTCGGTACTGCTCTAAACTACATTTGCATGCGAATGTTAGGATTAGGGCCTGACGATGGTCTTGACAATGCTTGTTCAAGAGCAAGAGAATGGATTCTTGATCACGGCGGTGTAACATCGATACCATCATGGGGAAAGACATGGCTTTCGGTATGTCAAATTAAATAGCTAATGAATCTTTTTCTTCGTGAATAAAGTTCACTGAGGTTTTCTTAATACATGGGTAAATTAATGGATGCAGATACTTGGAGTGTACGAGTGGGAAGGGTGCAACCCAATGCCCCCGGAATTTTGGCTTCTTCCTTCGACGTTGCCTATGCATCCTGGTTGGAACTAGACCCTATTCTTAATTTTGTCTCCAATTTGTGTAGGAAGCTACGGCTTAGAGATTTTATGATGGGAATTCGGGGATCCCAGATTGAATGATTTAACATTTGTTTCATCATATCTGACAAATATTTTGATGCAAATGCAGCAAAGATGTGGTGTTATTGTCGATTGGTTTACATGCCAATGTCCTATTTATATGGGAAGAGGTTTGTTGGTCCAATCACGGATCTCATTTTGTCATTAAGAGAAGAGCTTCATGTTCAACATTACGATGATATACAATGGAACAGAACACGTCATCAGTGCGCTAAGGTTTGTTGTCGTTAAGTTAATCAAATTAAAAAAAAGTGTTCGTAATAGGTTTTTTTGATGTCTGTTAAGCTAATTAACGACATAAATATGTGTATGTCATATTGCAGGAGGATCTCTACTATCCGCATCCTTTAGTCCAGAATATGATATGGGATTCTCTGTACCACTTAAGTGAACCACTACTAACAAGGTGGCCTGGTTCTATATTAAGAGAGAGAGCTTTAGAAGTTACGATGAAGCACATTCACTATGAGGATGAGAATAGCCGTTACATTACTATTGGTTGCGTAGAGAAGGTATGAATTCCTGCTTGTTGTAATTACAAAGACGGAAATACTCGATACGTTTTGAGGTCATACATTGTTGTTTTCTTGAATCAACAGGCATTATGTATGCTTGCTTGTTGGGTGGAAGATCCAAATTCTGAGGCATTCAAGAAACATCTGGCAAGGGTTCCTGACTACTTGTGGGTTGCCGAAGATGGGCTTCGCATGCAGAGCTTTGGAAGTCAAATGTGGGACACTGGTTTTGGAGTTCAAGCCCTTCTAGCTAGTGATCTTACTGACGAAATCGGTTCTACCCTTAAGAAAGGGCATGAATTCATAAAAGCTTCACAGGTTAAAGATAACCCTTCTGGAGACTTCAAAAGCATGTACCGCCACATTTCTAAAGGTTCGTGGACTTTCTCCGATCAAGATCATGGGTGGCAAGTTTCAGATTGTACTGCAGAAGGACTGATTGTAAGTACCTAATTGGAAAAGTTTCAACCAGACATGTGCTTATGCATATTCATTGCGATCTATATGATTCTCATGACTAATGAAAATTTATCATTGCTTAACAGGGCTGTCTATTGTTCTCACAAATGCCACCTGAGATTGTTGGTGAAAAAATGGCGAACGAGCGACTGTATAATTCTGTTGAAATCCTTCTTTCCCTGCAGGTAAGCACACCATTGGATTCTTATTTTCATGTTTAATTACTTTGTTTGTTGTACTCATTTACTTGACAAGTCAAATTGGTTTTAATCATTAGAGGAATCTTTTGGCTTCTAATTTTATTGATTATGTTCGGGTTACAGGGTCCAAAAGGTGGGTTGGCAGCATGGGAGCCGGCAACGTCACATGAGTGGTTGGAGGTTCTTAATCCAACTGAGTTCTTTCAAGACATTGTTGTCGAGCATGAGTAAGAATACTGATCTTACTTAACTCCTGTTTACATTTTATTTACGTGTGTACTTAGCTTAATGGTGTTACTTCTTTACAGATACGTGGAATGCACTGCATCGGCAATTCAAGCTCTTGTTGTATTTATGAAGTTACATCCAGGACATCGCAAGAAAGAAATTGAATCTTTTATTGGAAAGGCAGTTCGTTACCTTGAAGATCAACAACATGCTGATGGTTCATGGTATGGCAACTGGGGAATATGTTTTATCTATGGGACATGGTTTGCGCTACGTGGTTTAGCAGCCGCTGGAAAGAACTACTGCAATAGTCCTACCGTCCGTAAAGCTTGTGAGTTTCTGTTATCAACACAAAGAGAATCTGGAGGTTGGGGGGAAAGTTATCTTTCCTGCCCAAAGAAGGTAATTATTTCGAGCAAAATACTTGTGAATTCACGACTCAAGGACAACAATGTGAATAACATTGTTGATTTCCTTTCTTTCAGTTTCGTACATTAACATCTTCGCTACTTACTGAAACAGGAATTTATTCCTCTAGAGGACAACAGAACCAACTTGGTGCATACGGCATGGGCGTTAATGGGTCTTATTTACGGTGGTCAGGTAATAGTCCATCTTAAACATGCTACTTTGTTTTGAGATTTGGGTCCCGAGTTGTGTTATAGGAAGCTTAATTTACTTGCGATTCTGTCAAATTGATTTCATTCTGTCTGTTGTAAAATAGGCCCAAAGGGATCCAACACCTCTGCATCGTGCGGCAAAGGTTTTGATCAATAACCAAATGGAAAATGGAGATTTCCCACAACAGGTAAACTGTATATACAAGTTCAAAAACATGATATTACTGCACAATAAACCACACCCAATATGGAATTTCTCAATGCTTCTATTATGACTTACACAATTGCATTGTTAGCAGGAAATTACTGGAGTATTTATGAAGAACTGTATGTTACACTACGCGGCATTTAGAAACATTTTCCCATTATGGGCCCTTGGAGAATATCATCGGAAAGTCCCAATCCCATCCCAGAAACTCCTATATTAAGTTAGCAATTTCATATAAGTCAAGTATTAGAATGCTAAATTGTATGAAATATAATTAGCATTGTCCTTGTTTCATTCTAATAAATGGATTCTCAAGTGTTAAAATTATTGTAAACGGGACGTGTGCATACATATATCGATATTAATGTTTCTACAAATACCTTTCTATCATAATTTGTGCCGGTAATCACTAAAAGAGATTCAGAAAATAGTTGAATCTCAGAAATGTAGCTTCATTGGGTTTGGCTCGAACCAAGCACTAGGATTCCTTGGCTCGAAAGTACACACAATCTGGGTTATGTGCTGCTCTATATAGAGCCTAAATTCGCTTACGTTTAGAGGGTACAGAGCAAACTCAACCTTACTTTCAATTTTCAAAGCCATTCATTTCCCATATTGTCTCCGGGGTTGGTACAATGACATCCAGGGACAACTCCACCATGGCCTATTTTGAGTCAACTGCTGCTATATCGTATGTAATAATGGTCTGAAGGTGCATAGGGCCGGTGACTCATTTACCATCTAAGTCTGGATTCTGGAGTAGCTAGTTATTAACTAGCTAGTTTTCTGGCAGACACTTAATCAACGTATCACTATCAACAACAGTTTTGTTTACTAAAAAATGAAAATGGTTGGAACCCCATGATTAATTTCCCCATAAAATGAATCCGGTTTGTAAGATTAGGGTTTCCCGACCTTAAGTTGTTCATATAAGACCATTTTGAAGTCTACTGGCCTAATTAACTCCAAAAATCCACTTGTAAGGTTAGGTATCCTAAAACTTATAATTGCAAGACCTTAAGTTGTCCATATGATGTGGGGCTAATCCCAACAACATATACAAAATAATAAGTTGTTAATACAAGTTTAGAGCTAGTTTATATAGCGTTCTAGGATTTACATCATTTTGACTGGCTTTAAAATAAGCGAAGCGGGAGGAACGCATTGGATTCTTTGAAAGAATCATGTAATAAAGATAAAATAGAGTCACTAGGTTGTAGAACCCCACCACCCTTATCAACCGTTTTTATAATGATAATTATGCCCTTACTATATTAGTGTTAATGTTAATACTTAAATGTTAATAATAATAATACTTAAATGGTAATGTTTGATTAAATTGTTAGTGGTAAAAATAAGATTTGTGTGAGAGAGTTGGGATTTTCGAGTGGAAGAAGAAGAAGTGAAAAAAAAACTTAAGGTTTTTGAGATTTATGTGATTTTTGAGACTTTTGTGATTAAAGTGACAAATGGGTGATTCAAATGATGAAGGAGAATCTACATCTCGTAAACCCAATATAATACACATCAACTACAAAAATGATCCGGATTTGGCTTACTTTTTAGATTATGAAAATGATTTTGCTCAAACTCAAACTCAACCTAAACCTCAAGATGATGATTTTTATGAGCCAAATCCAGAAGATGAATACATTGACGAAGAACCTTATGTTAACAATACACAGGTGTAGGTTTCATTCTCTTGACTCGTAGGAGCTTTGGGGATACCTTCCAAGCTTAGGTTGAATTCATCAAGAGATTGATTTTTTTCAATTTTCAGTATTGGGTTCGGATATTAAACTACCAGCCGAACTTCACGCGCGAAGAACAGTTTGGCTGGTAATCATACAGTCGAACCTTAGTTTGAATTTAAATACGAAGTTCGGCTAATTCGTACTTTGATGTTAGTAGCCGAACTTATTCTCAATTAGTAGCCGAATATAAGTCACTGGTTCGGCTATAAATTTGTACTACAAAATTATTAGCCGAACCTGACATAGTTTGGTCAAAAATTTCTTAGTCTACAGAGTGATGTTCGGCTACTAATTGAGTTTCTCATTAGCAGCCGAACCATGTTGTGTAAATTTATTAAACACATAAGTCAAATGTTCGGCTACTAAATTTTCTTATCAAATTAGTCGAACCTCATTAAAGAAGTGGTTCGGCTTTTATTTTTTATATATTAGAAGCCGAACCTAACTTTAATGGATGAAGCTGAGTTATTTTTTGGAGTCATCTAACCTTGCCGTATTCTTGTAGATTGTAGTAGCCGAACCTGTACCTATACAAGAACAACCTTCGGCTGTTAACATCATCTACGAAGATAATATAGATCACTTTCATAATGACTTGGTAGGTGTTAAATTGTATGATGTTTTACTTTATATTTTCTCAACTATATTCCAAAATCTTTTCTAAGTATATTTTGACATTGTATTAATGTAGACATGGCAAAATAAAGCTGAAGCAAGGGCTTGGATTGAAGAAAATGGATTGAAAAATAAATTGTGTTCTAGTGTGCGGGCGACAAAGCCGAAATGATCGGTTTGAAATGGTATGTGAGAGAAGTGGGAAAGACGTAGACAAACATAAAAAGGGTTATGTATATAACGAGAAGATCGGGAGAAAGAATAAGACTAAGTCGAAGAAAACAGAGTGCCCCTTCAAGATCGGTTTCAATTACAACAAAAATGAACTACATTGGACCATGAATAAAAACATGGATTGTCGTCATAATCATCCACGTGCACTTGATCTTCATGGAAATGCAAAAGTATCAAGGCTCAAACCAAATGAATATGTGGAAATAGATAAGATGTCGAAATCACGTGTGCCACCGATTAAAATCCTTAGCAAATTGAAGGTGGATGACAAGAATAACAAATTTATTATACAAACTATCTACAACACAAGAAGCATTTTGAGAAGGAAAGATTTTCAAGGTAGGGAGGTGATGCAAAAACTGACGTAGTTGACGGTGAAGCACAACTACATGGTACAAAAGAAGTTGGATGACTTCAGACAAGTCACGCACCTTTTTCTTGCTCACCCGGATTGCATTCAGTTGGCTCTATGTTTTCCACAAGTTCTCATCATGGATTGGACGTACAAGACCAACACATATGAGATGCTATTGTTAAACATAATTGGGAATACATCAACCAAGACACCATTCACCGTGGCCTTTTGTTTTGTGAAAGACGAGACGAAAGAAAGCTACATGTGGGTGTCAGAACAATGCAAGCTAATCTTCTGGAAGGATGCTCTTCCTAAGGTGATAGTAATAGACGAAGAGAAAGCATTGATGTATGTTATTAGTAAGGTATTTCCGGACGTAAATAATTTTCTTTGTACTTTTCATATATGGGACAACGTTAGGAAAAAATGTCAATCGATAATTCAACCGCTTAAGTTGAAAGACATAGAGACTATTGTGATACTAGCGGATGAAGAACGAGAAAAGAAAAAGGAGGAATTTATGAAGGATTATGATGAGAATGAAATATTGTGGGCTTGTTTCTCCCGCGAATGGGACGCTTTGACATGGTCAATCACCAAATATGTGTATCGGGAAATACTTGAGGAACTTATTGCACATTGGGGCACCGAATACCTAAGTGTCATTACCTATTTGAGTAAAAAATATTTGGATCCTCACAAAGAAAGGTTTGTATGTGCTTATACAAACCAGCAAAAATACTTCGACAACCAAGCTATAAATATGGTAGAGTCGGCTCACTATCGATCGAAGAAAAACCTTTTTGGGCGAGTTGACACGTTTATGACGGTGTTTGACTCAATGGAAGAGTATTTCAAAACTAATATCGTAAGAATTAGAACGGCATTCGAAGGAAGTTTATTGTTCAAACACAAAACCTATAAGGATGATCCTTGGCTCCGGGGATTAACTTATAAGGTCTCACATTTGTGCTTTGACAAATTGATGATTGGAGTAAAGTTGATGAAAGATTGGGACGCTAATCAACCGCATGAAGTTTGTGTTTGTAAAATGAAAGAATATATGGTAATTCCTTGTCGGCACCAAATAGCTCGATATATGGATGGTATTATAACTTTTGAGGATATTGATCCTTTTTGGAAACAATTGAGTTTTGTACCTCTCCCCACTGAAGATTCCGACAAAAAGATTTGGGATACAAGTTAAGGAAAAAAATTAGTTGAGATCTACCGAGGTGCATACTGAGCTCAAAAAAAATCATATACGATAACTTGAAAACGGTCATCTATCCTTTCATCAAGGAGGATTTATTGGAACCTTAAAAAGGGAAAGCCGAAAGGTAGGCAAAGTACCAAATTGACAAGAAAGCAACAAAGAAAAGACGCCATGATGAAGGCTACCCAAAGGGATCCTCCGGAGTTGAGCATCATGATGCAAGGTATGAAGATGAAAAGATGAAAATAGAGAAAGTGGTAACAAGGGAGTTGTTAATGTTTCTAGGAAACATGGTCGGCCGAGTGAGGATAAAGGCGAAAAAGGTAACCAAAATGCAACAAGTAACCAGAATGAAAGTCAAAGAGACGTTAAACTCAAGGGTAAGATGTATCCTTAGCAAAAAATGGAAAAACAAATCAAGATAAAGGAAAAAAGGACCTTACATGCGATGGGTTCTATGAAAGGACCGAAAAAGGACAAGTTCGGTAAGTATTTGCCGCCTACAAATATGATATACGATAACTACTTGGAGGATCTACTCGAAATGATTCGTGAGTACATTATAACCATGGAGGATGTCGAAGGGGATGGGAATTGTGGTTATGATGTCACGGATGAATAACTAGGACCTTTTGAAGAAGCAAAGAATCCGGAGTTCAATGGTGAAGAAGTCATGTATATAAGGTATCAATATTTACAAACATTACGCCGAGACAAAGACTTCTACAAGACAATGATGAGATCGGGTCCAAGAGGAGACCATGGGGTGATAGAGGAGTATATTAGATTTGAAAGACGTTTACATGGGGATTCCGTCATCACGAGAGAACATTGGATGCAAATGCCTATTTGTGGGTTTTTAATAGCGGAGACTTTCAATTGCATGGTTCATTGTTTTAGGAGGGTTGGTTCGAGTTTTTCTTACGCGCCGCGCCGCCAATAAAACCTTGCCGCGAAGATGTAAACGATAAAAAACTTGTTATTGCATTTGTTCAAAATTGTCATTTTATCGGCCTCAAACTTAGTCCTGGTTTCCTTTTACCTCCGTTGTCAAGTTTATCCTTTTGGCCTATATTTGAACAAAATTACTCAATGGATTGGTGTGCAAAATACGCGACGAAAATGAAACTTTGGAATGTTTTGCATATCTCGCTCCCAAACCAACGAGTAATTTTATCATCGGATGATGAGGATGAAGATGAGTGGAAGAGGTAAATGAAGATGTGGAAAGTTTATCCTAAAACATACTATGAAAGCTTCTTTGGGAACGTCGTAAAGGATTTTTTTTTTTTTGTTCGGTTGGTGAGGATGAGAATAGATTATAAATGACAATAAATGTATACTCAAACACCCACTATGAATAAAATATTAAGTCTTTTTGTTAATTGTTTGTGGGTAAGTTTACAATTTAAAAGATCTTTTCAAGGTTTACAGAGTCTAGTTCGGCGGCAAAAGATTGCAGCATTATTGGCCGAACCATAAAACTGTGTAAATTTGTTTAAAGAAATGTCAAGTTCGGCTACTAACTGCTTTATGTTACTAGCTGAACCTGACATACACTGAAACAACTTAGTGAATTTGTCAGGTTTTGCTACTAAGTGTTTTATGTTACTAGCCGAACCTGACATACCCTGAAACAACTTAGTGAAGTTTTCAGGTTCGGCTACTATTTGGTTAATATTTTTAGCCGAACATAAATTTGTAGTCGAACCATGCAAAGTAGCCGAACATAAATTTGTAATACCATTAGCTTCCATTCATAAAAATGACCTATTACAAAATAGAATGAACATTAAAGGTTGTTACATAATGAAAAAAATCCCACACATGGGTTATTAGAATCGCATACGTAATTCGAGGACCTCCTTAAGGATTCGGTATTGAGTGTCGTATTCGAAATTGTATCCCTTCCATCTTTGCCATTCCGCTCGAGATCTCTCTTCAATATCAGCATTTGTTTTGTGCTTAAGTCGATATCGGCTTATAATCCGAACTAAAATAATAAAATCTTCAACTTGTCTTCTTATTTTGCACAATCGAAAAAACAACGCGGCACGATCTCGGTTATGAGGGTTTCCGGTGTCAGAGATGAAAGTTTCATGAATATTTCCCTAATAACTCTGACTCATTATACTATTCATGCGACGTTTTTCACCCCTTTTTGGATAATAGGCTACATAGTTTGTGCATAGTGATATATCTTCCTTTATAGTAAAGTTAATAGCCATTTTTCAAGAAATATATGAATGAAAAATGTGTATATGAAGTGGGTATATATTGAATAGAGGTTAGTAACGGCTATATTTTTGAAATTATTTGAAAAAAAAAGTCGTTCATTGAATTCTATGAAGTAGAATGTCAGATTCGGTTACTAATTTTATTTATTGAAGCAGCCGAACCTTAATGTATTTCATTTTTTAGGCCTACAGATAAAGGTTCAGCTACTATATTTGGTATATACTTTGTAGCCGAACCTGACTCTGTAGACCCACAAAAAAAAAATCTTCAAAAACTTGTGGAGTTCTAATAAATACTATCATAATCTAACATCGAAACCACCATAAAAACGATAACATTATATCTGAGCGTCATCTAGAAAATACAAAGCGAAGTATACTAAATACCTATAATAAACTAACATCCACTAAACCAAAGTATGTTAACGGCAATATTCATTCACGACCACGACCTCTTTTACCACCTCCACTTGGACCTCCGGGTTCTTGTCGGGTTCTCTTTGTCACCCTTTGCTTGGAGCTCACGCCTTCACCTGTTTTAATGATAGAATCCAATTCTTCTCAGAACTTTTCTACTCCACCACTGATATAGGTTTTTTGCAACTAACTTTAGTTTTCATTTTCTTCAACAAACTCTTAGCCACCGACACCTAATTACGGTTAAAACAAAAAATTAAGAAAAAAATCCACTTTCATATTATATAACATTTTTAAAAGAATAAATAAACATATCACTTACCATGATCGTCATTGCCTCGGATACACTTTGAATTATATTATCATACTTCTTCTTCACCCCAACTTCCTTTGTTTTTCCCCTTGCAATTTGAGCTACGACACTATCTTGAGTTTTTTTGTTAATAACAAAGGGATGAGAAATTTGATTAAACCAATCAGTGTATCCTTCTACAACTTCACGAGGATTTTCACGCACATTTTCTAACCCTACCCAACTCAACATGTTGGCTTTCAACTCATTCCAATAATGAAATATAGGCTCGGGTCATATTTGGGATTCTATTCTCTAGTGGTGGTCTTTGTTCCTTTACTACCCTTTGGAAACAACTTGAAATTCCTGTTATCATCCAATGGTATTGATTGGATATATCCAAATTGACGAAGTAATCGACGAGGATCGAGAATCACAAACCCGCCTGGATAAAACAACGGTTTGTAGTACATCCCCAAAGACATATCTTCATCTTCAACAACTTCATTTACTTTTTCTTCCGTGAAATATGGTTCAAATTCAACCTTTTGCACATCTAAAGCGTCTAACTTTTCTCTTAAAATGATCAACAAAGGAACCCAGTACCTCTTCTTATTCTCCACCAACTCATATTTGGCTGAAGTAGGAGTTATATCCACCTAGTTCGCAATAGGTTTGTTATGACCTAACTTCGGGAAGTGATCATATACCCACACCTATAAACAACATAGGAAATCACACACTAGAATGCAGAGTACAGACAAAAGTTCAGCCACTAATAATAAAATAAATAGTGGCCGAACCTGATAATTAGAAATAAATACTGAATTCATGTCAGGTTCGGCCATTATTTGAATTATTAAATAGGGGTCGAAACTGATATTTTCCAGGTAAAAAAAAGAAGTTGAGTTGTTCAAATGAAATAAATCAATAACAAAACGCTAGGTTTGTCGAGAATCAACTGCAAGAGACTGAATTTTCCTCCAATGTTTCTAGGGTCTTTCCTAGAGGATTGCGCAAGCTGATTGAGAAGGAATACAACACACGCGGTTCCTCATGTGTAGACACAAAAGGTTGAGAGATCTTTTAAGAATTGTAGATACTGAGCAGTCACCTTGTTGCCAATATGGTCAGGAAAATGATTCGTCCGAGAGTATACAACAAATAAGCAGCAGCTGTCTGGTTTATTTTGTTCTAGTCCATCACCAATCTCCCATCATCTAGTTTCTCCTTATTTTTCTCGAACATAGCTTTCAAACGTGTCATTTTGAACGGTTTCAACATTTTTGGTCTAACATGAACTGGTTCATCACTATGCACGTTTTCCACCTCTTTAGCGACATAACAAAACTCCAACTCGACATTTTTGAAATCCAAACCAAGAATGTCTTTCGCCAACTTAGAAACTTCATCCCAACTCAAATCATGATATTCAACATCTACATTTTTCCCACACGCCTTAAGACCTAAAATCTTTTGAGCGTCATCAGGTGTGATTGTCATCTCGCTGAATGGGAGATGGAATGTGTACGTCTCGGGGTAGAATCTCTCACAAAAGGCAGAGAAAGTCACTGAATCACATTCCTTATGTTCGTACGTAATTGTATTCTATAAACCGGATTGTTAGACTATCAACTGAACCTCAGGAACCTCTCCCGACAAATCCCAAGCTGCAGTTTTTTGGTGTCTCAATTGTCGGGTCGCATCCCTATGATATGGAGTCTCAAAAATCCTCTTTGCCCATGAATCCTTGTAACCGATCAACACTTCTCCTCCATCTAGTGGAAGAACATAAACTAGGTTGTCAGGATGGGGAGGTAATATGTTATCCTCATCCGAAAGATGAAGTTTTGTCTTTCGTGGTTCAGCAAGTTTCCTCTCTTTTACTTGTTTATGTGATTGTGCTTGTACTTCTTCTTCATCATCTTAATTTTCATCTTCATCCTCCGATGATTCATTGTCATCTCCTTGAACGAATCATTTTCCATGGCGTCGTGATCGTCTTTGGTCATCATTATCTTCATCTTCATCTCTATTTACTCCTCCCCTCTAAAACATAACGATATCGAAATTATTTCCCTCATTACCTTCACTTGCTTGTACTTCTATTTCTCTTTGTATCTCTTTCTCTGTGTTTACTGTCTCGGAGGTCGTACTTCCCTTATTACTTTCCCTAATTTATTGCGGCCTTCTTAAGGTTGGGGAGTTTTAGCATTAGAAGGAGTTACTTCCATAGACCTCTTCTTCTTCATCCTTGAAGTTTCAATTTTACCTCCATCTTTGGTTTGGTTCCTAACACAAAGTAGAAAATGTAATTAGTATAAGGTTTGGTTCGTCTAAACAATGACTGAAAAATTACAAAAATCGAAACAGCCGAACTCCATTTTTGAATCTACAGGGCAATGTTCGGCCACTAATTGGACATCGGAGTTAGTGGCCGAACTTCAATGTTCTCCAAGACTTAAACTTTTGAGTCTACAGAGCAATGTTCGGCCCCTAATTGGATATCTCAATTAGTGGCTGAACTTCAATTTTGAGTCTACAGAGCAATGTTCGGCTACTAATTGGACATCTCAATTAGTGGCCAAACTTCAATGTTCTCCAAGAATTAAATTTTTGAGTCTACAGAGCATTGTTCGGCCACTAATTGAGATGTCGAAATAGCCGAACTCAATGATTGATGAACTAAATCCTAGGTTCGGCTACAAATTGTGATTTAAATAGATATCAAACTGTTCTTCTGAAACTAAGAAGACTATGAACTATGGTAGGTTCGACTACTAATACCTAGGGTTTTCGCGACTTCAGTAGCCGAACTATGTTTTGAAACCCTAAAATCATCTATTAAATCATAATCAATCGATTAAAAAAAAACAAAAACAAAAACAATGAAAAACAAGATAGGTTTGTAGCAAATACGTTATAATATACATTTTCGAGCAATCAGAGTTTTGATTTCGCTCTCTAATATCATTCAATTGGGTACTTGCTTGATTGAATTAAGTTCCAATTCCAGGATTCGGACGTAAATCTCTAGCGCAATGCTTCGTTCTAGTTGGTGGTTGCATTTTGTAGTTGTGATTTTAATCGACAATCAAAGTTTTATGATTGAACGATTAATCGGCGACGAAAAAAAAATCAATGAGGAAGATGAAGAAGTTCGGTAGCTCTTTTGTTGAATAGATTTTGAGAATCCTTTGTTTAGGTTTATTTGTTAAGGGTATTTTTATAATTTTAATTATATAAAGGTAACATAGTAATTTAATCTCATGGGTAGGGACACCAATTAAGGCTAGGACATCCCTTATAAACATACAATAGATAGTTAGTCATTTTGTATGCCTCAAAACAGGTTTCCTTTAAAAATTTATAGAAAATTGAAGGTCTACTGGAGGTAGACCACAGAGGCAAGTGGAAACAGATTCAAAATATAACATTATACGCATTATTTTGATTAGTTTAGTTAAAATACTCCCTAAACATTGAGATATTTCAAGTTTACACAATTCTTAAACATGAAGGAAAGAACTATATTTTTAGATTTTTTTTTCTTAGGATAATTAAATAGTAAAATATAGAAATGACATATCTCTCAAACTATACCAAGGATATTTGTAAACTTTATATCATTAGAACACATTTTAAAACACTTACATAAGGAATATAGACATGATTATTAAATTATATAATTTTCTTACACTAATAACAACTAATCAAAAGGACAATCTTAGAAATATTACCTCATTTGATGAAATAGTTCAATTCTTATGAGATAAAATTTTAAACTAAGTAGCTCAATTTATGATAAACGGAAGGAGTATCATATTTATCTCAAAAGTTTATAAAATTACTTATTAAACAAATACCTAAAAAATACTACCTTCGTCCCAAAATGAAAAAATAAAAGTATGCTTTTTGCTGGGACAGAAAGAGTATATGTTGTAGAAAATATGAATTAAGTTCGTCGGCTTGATACATCAAGGAACAACATGATTATTTGTGTGATGGGTCGTGCCAAGCATTTGGGGTAAACAACACCATTCAGCTAGAATCAAAATTAAAGTCGAGTCATTTCCTTGATCCGTACATCATGTCATACCTAATTTTCTGGCACAACAACAACACGCCTGTCATGTTCCGATTTAGGTCGTGTCGGCGCATGTTACACCTTAAACAAAGTTGCATATGTACTGGTCATACAATATTTCCCGTTCTAGGTTGTATACTTTGTAAATTGATAAATGATGGGTACATTGGTTTGGGAATCCCCTTCACAAACCCGATAAATGAAAGAAATATAGGGTTCTAACCAGGGGTGCATGTTGTTGAACCATACAGCCAAAAGACCAATTCTGAATCCAGTCAGAAAACCAATCCTGATACAAATGCCAACTCATAGTCTTTAGGATTTGTTAACAATATATTATGTTTAGGATTTGAGTAGATTTCCTGTTATGTTTAGGATTTCCTGTTATTTTTAGGATTTGTTTAGATTTCCTACCTTATATAAAAACTACTCTCATTATATAAGAGAGACTCATATACGGTTAAAGTATTAAGAAAAATAAGAAGCAAATAATTATTGTCTCAACTTGGTATCAGAGGGGGTTCGATCCTACGGGAGGAGCTTTGCTCCTCTCCAACCACCACCACTAGTTCACGTTCATACCATTCCACCAGTATTTTCACTTTGCATTCACAACATCATCTCATTGCATACCATCTTTGCATCACCACCAGTTCAGTTCCACTCCATACAGAACGCACTGCAACCACAGAAGTTCACGACCACGGCAGCACAACAACACCATACTACCATCAACACTAGCTTCTAAATATCAATTTGAATCTCTTAACCAACAGAGAACACCAACATCATTTTTGAGTCTCTTAACCAACAGAGAACACCAACAAAAATTTTGAGACTCTTAACCAACAGAGAACACCAACAACATCTTGAGTCTCTTAACCAACAAAGAACCACAAAACAAATACCAGCATCTACTATTTCTACTTCTAATACTTCAACAGATAGACTACTCAGAATCATCAACCCAGACATTTTATTTGTTGGGTAGGCGGAAACCTCTGAACCAACTAATTGGTTAAGTTTCGTAAAGACCCAACGTGAAGATTTTCGGTTTAAGGCGGAACCTCTGAACCTGTTAAATGGTTAAGTTTCGTGACAAATCAGCAAGCGAAGCCTCTGAATCTACGACGATCAAGCTTCATAAAAACTAGAAAAGTGGACAAGTATCCACCGTTACCAAGCAAGCTATAGAAGACATACAAAATCTATGGAGACAAGAAAGCAAAATTAAGATGAGATCATATCGACGTGATGACAAGTCAGAAAACCAATCCATGGGCCTGTATGAGCAAGATAAGTGAAGCATGAGAAGCAAGTTGAATGTTCACCAGCTACCCTTCAACTTGAGGAGAAGTGTTGAACCATACAGCCAGAAGACCAATTCTGAATCCAGTCAGAAAACCAATCCTGATACAAATGCCAACTCATAGTCTTTAGGATTTGTTAACAATATATTCTGTTTAGGATTTGAGTAGATTTCCTGTTATGTTTAGGATTTCCTGTTATGTTTAGGATTTGTTTAGATTTCCTACCTTATATAAAACTACTCTCATTATATAAGAGAGCCTCCTGTACGGTTAAAGTATTAAGAAAAATAAAAAGCATCAGAATTATTGTTTCAACTGATGTTAGCCCATGGCATAGGTAGGTAGTTGTCTATCCACTGGGATGATTCCATTTTTACCTATTCTAAGCCATTTTTTACCCATCCCAAACTATTTTTTACCTTTTTGCTTATTTTAAAAATAATTACCTCCCTATGTGAGGTTTTCTGACTCCACCCCTGCTTCGTATTTTGTTGTACTCATAGGTTTTTTAACTTTTAAGCTGAAGCTTTCCCATAAAAGAGACAAATAAGCTCACATACTATTTTATTATTATTATTAATAATAATAATTATTTCATTTATTTTTGTAAGGATAGAAAATTTATTAATATTGGAGTTCAAAGGAGTTAAGTACAAGAGAGACCGAAGACATAACATGTAGGACAACCAACTACTCATAAAATATAACGCAAAGCCAACAAAGTAAGAGGCGGTGATCACTCATCAGTACTTAATGTACTGATCAAACTAGTGATATCATGCATACATTCATAACCCTTTTTGATCAGCATCAATCAAGTCTATCTAGAAATCTCTCAAAATCTAATAAGTGCATGTTAATTAAAGTAACGAACTACTTGCAGCTAAAACCTAACAAATTGACCAGAGATGATGAAATAGAGGGTAACTAAATGTTCTACATGCATGTCTATAGAGAAGGTAGGTTGCATAATTAATCACACACTAACACAAAAGATAATGCCGATTGTTTTGTCCCTATCAACAAAAGTAGTTTTATCTGTCAACAAAAGTAGTTTTATTGTTTTGTGGAAATAGTAAGGGTTTTATAATATCAACCAACAAACTATGGATTATAATAAGGTGTCAACAGATGGTGTAAATACTAGTTTATTCTTCCCTAATAACTAATCCTAAAATCCTATTATACTTAATTCTACCGGTCTTCGTCCTATTCTAAAATCAAAACTCAAAATCAATTAATCATCGTCATGGTCGCAAACCTTAGACTTGACGACTTTTTTTACGCATGTTAAAAGTATGAAAAATCGTCATGGTTTTTGATTTTCGACCATGACGACCCTTATTGTTCATTTTCACTGAAGACGAAGAGTTTTAGGGTGCATTGATTTTCATCTTAAACCATGACGACCTTGAATGGTTATTTTCACTGCAGAGAAGGTAGGTTAACAATTAATCATACACTAAAACAAAGGATAAGGCCTATTGTTTTGTCCCTGTCAACAAAAATAGTTGTACCTGTCAGGAAGAGATAAATTTTTATGCATAAGATATGGTACCGAGATTGGGAGCTGCTCAATTTTTACCGGATAAATTTAAAGCCAACTAGATTAGGTTAATAAGGGATGTCCAAATAATATATAAAGACTAAGTTACCTCATCGTAATACTTAAATCTAATACTAGACATTTATACCTAAAAATTAACATATTGATGTTTTGTGAAATTGTTTTCATTCCATCATTCCCTCGTTGTTTTTTTTCAAGCCAAAATCGTTGAGCATTTTGTTACTAACTGTTGATCCAAAAACTAGTCAACTCTTTTATATAACGATGTCTCGAATGAGGCAAACATGGAGGTTTCCTAACGAAACTAATACAAAAGTTAGGCGATTGGCACAATTGGAACAACCTACAATATATCAAGAAACTGAAGAATACGAGGAAGAAGAAATTCAAGAAGAAGTATGATCGCCGCCTGAATTTGACTTAAGAATTAAGTTTTCGTCAAATCCAGAAAGTGGTCAAATTAGGTAATTTATCAACCCATTTCTTAGAGCATTGCTCGATTAACCCAACCAGGCGTAAGAATGTCAAGTCCGGTTGTCAAGTTTAGATGCCAAAACTTACCGTTTGAATTGTATATTAAAGTCAACTTCATTAGGTTAGACTTAGGATTTAGTGATGGAATACTAGCTTTACTCATGAAGATTTGAAGAAGAAGAAATGAATACCAAAGGAAGACATTATCATTCACACTGAGTTCGGTAATTATTGAATATTGTTCCATTTCTATATATTTCTCACAATATTATTCAGAGAAATATATATCATACAAAGTTTGTTTATATGACTTTAGTATGAGGGAATTGATCATTATCTATATTTGATCAAAGTGTCGATGGAATGATATATATAAGTTGTGTTCTACAACTTATTGTATAGAGTCTCGAAATATAGTTTACTGTAATTCATGATTTCGACATAACACTTAAGTTGTATCAGTTACTACTTTTTGTTGAACTTTTGAGAAACTAGACATTTCAATTTAGTTTCGGTTCGTGCCCGGAAAACATGTTATAAAACAATTTCGTAAACATGCTTTGAAAAGCAGATTGAACCCGAATTCAGATTCGAAGTCAGATTGGAATCCAGATTTGAACCTAGATTTGAAGAAACATAGATTGAAATAAAAATCACACTATAACATCAGTTTATGATTTTCAAGTTAAACTATAGATGAACGCTATACATGTCTTAAGTAAATTATAATAGGTTTGCAATGAAATTGGAACATTTTGGAGCAAAATTTGAAGAAATTTGGCTTAGTTTTGAAGGAGTTAAAAAGAAATTGAAAATCAATTAAAATGTACGAAATTCATCGATTTTCAATTTCTTCTAACTCAATGGTCATATCTAAAGTGAGTTTATAGTGAAATTGGAAGATTTAGGCGAAATTTTGAAGAAATTTGTGTTGGATTTTATGGAATTAAAAGAAATTGAAAATAAATTAATATGTAAAAAATCTGATGATTTTCGATTTCTTCTAATTAATTAGTCATCGAAAGAAATCTTACAGAAATTTGTGTAAATTAGAGTGAGTTTATATTGCAATTGAAAGATTTTGGCAAAAATTTGGCTTGGATTTTAAGAAATTTGAAAACGATCGCGAAATGTTGACTTTTCAATTCTATCACCTTCGTCTTCAAATAACCTAAAATCCAAGCCAAATTAGAGAAAACTGTAACGGCCCTACTTTCCATGTAATCCTGACCGATAATTACATAAAAAATATGTCGTTAATTTCCTTTGGAAAGGTACAAAACTAGGAAAAAAGATCCCCATTCAATTGCATATGCATAAGGGAATTTTATTTCTATAAAATGATTATGTCCAAAATAAATACCGGGTTCTTGTCGGCACTAAAAGAATCCATAGATAATTAATATTGAATCGACAAAAAACTAAAAAAAACTACCCAAATATAATAATCCCCGCTGCCTCACGACTATAAAACGATAAATAAAAGAAGAAGTGTAGATGTTCCACCGTCAGTCAGATATCTTCAGAATATCCACCAAAACTGGAATCAATCAAACTCCAAGCAAGTTCAATCGATCGTCGTATCACAAAGTAATATAGAAAGGAAATCAAATAAGTCACAAGCAATTTGTCACAAAGAAAACAAATGAATCAAATTTTAGTCATTGTATAAAAAAATTAAAGACTTCCACTCTACAAACAATATCAGCAGAGTACAAGAAGTCTTTCAAGTAGAAACATATACCCCAGTGAGATACCGGAACCTATCCGCAATCACATTAAACTGTGTTCAGTACGCATCCGTGACGACTAACACACGAATACACATGTATATACGGCTGTTTTTGGCACACATATAGCAATGTTGGGAACGTATCCAAGCCACATCTCTTTTTTAGAAATGAGATTTATCTTATTGATTTTTAGTGGCCTACATAAAGCCATTAGCCGAGGGTTTCCCTATAAGGTTACAATCACCACTTACGTGACCATCACTATTAATTCCAGGCTAGCAAACTTGTTAATACTGTGAACACATTAGGATTGTCACAGTCTGACATACAAGTTATTCACTAACTAATTGTTAGGAGCCATCCATTAAGCTCGCTACAACTGGATATCCCCTCTAACAGTCAATATATTACATAGTACTCCTAACCTCCACTTAGTAGTTTCACTTGAAATTAATATCAAGGTCTACATAACCTCATCATACTATAAGCATTATCATCAGGACATACATAAAATCATCACCAATCAGTACTTACATCCCGCCATATTCATTGCTTATGAATATTTAGGTTCAGTACATAGCTAGGACATACCAGGAACCCATGATACGTACTACCTTTAACCATCACGAATAGCATATCAAGAAGGTCATTTCACTATACAGATAACATCCAACCCTATATCCATATTTGAGTAACTAATCCAAAAAACAACCATGAGTGAAAATTGACGAGATCATTTTTGGATCAATAAACAAAATCAAAATCATGGGTTTTCCCATCTAATAAATAATCATATTCTCATTCACATAATTAAATACTTGTGATCAAAATTATCATAGATTGCAGTTGAAAAGCCCATAAAATCTCCTCGTTTCACTTCTATTTGTAAGTACAGAGTCTGTTTTGTTTGAGCAACAATTCATCCTTTTGTTTCATGATCATCGAACATCGTTACTGCCAGTTTGCAACATACCATGAATTAGTCAATCAATCTAAAAAGTTTGACAGCATAATTCAAAATGAATCACCATGGATAAGATTTTAACTCTGATGCAAATCAGAAAACCTAACGTAAATTTACACCCAAATCGATTCAAAACCCCAAATTACAAACCAATTCCAATTTTTCATTTCGTTTTTTTGATACAAAAAAATTTGAAGAGTTTTTTGATAAGTTTTTGTCCAAGAACATAATTGATACTTGATTTTAATTTTAAAATCAGATTAAGTTTTTCTGACTTTTAATTTCTTTTTCAGTGAATATTTGTCTATTCTATTTTTTTAGCTGAAAGAAAAGGAGTCACGTGATCTCAGATTTTCTTTATTGAAGTTTTTGTCTTTTGTACATGCTGGACTCGCCACATCAGCGAGAGTGGAGAATAGAGCATTGGAAGGAGAGAGGAATAGCATTTCTTTTCTTTTCTTTTCTTTTTTAAAAAACAAAGATAATCCTCACGCTGTATATTGATTAAAATGATTTCCCATAAGCTGAAAATCGCTGACTGTTACAAGATCAATACAGTTTTAGATATAAAGATTGTTTAGGATATTTGCTAGATTCTTTCCTTTCCATGTTTCTTCTATTCTAAAATGATTACAAATGTTTTGAGATATCTGTTGTCCTTTTTATCTTATATCGAGAAATTAAAATAAAAATTTACTACGAAGTTAATACAGTTTATATTTTGATTATTTATGTCTTCAGGATTTTGATATCTATTGGATCTTCCTTTGGCATATCTTCATATCACCAGCTGTAGAGTTTGCACATAATCACTCTGGAATATAATTTTATGATTGCCCACCAGAAGGCTTCCTTTGCTCCTTTTTCCTCTAGTTGCTCTCTTGTGTTGCAGTCTACATAAGAGCCTCTGGCCTCAATAGTGGTACCTGTATGATCAGTAATAGTTAGTCATATTCCAGAAGTTTGAGTAGGATTATTCATTGACAGAGCAATGCTTATTGTATTTGTCATATAGGTAAGTTCTCCTATGGATCCCTGATGATGATTTGTAAAGCTTCATCCCGATTTGGATTGTAATACAAATTTTGCATTGTGTTGTAATTTTAATTGTGTGTTGCTCTATAATTGTTGATGAATCTAACTATTTAGTCAGTAATATCTGTACTTGTTTATTTTTTTAACACTGTTTCACATCTTGCCCTCCATATGTGCCATGTAATAAGACTACAAAGTTCAGGCCGTCCAATGATACTTTTATTATTATTTTCTTTATCAAATTAGTTGTTAAGCAACCATGGAAGTCATTGTTCTATGTTCTCATAATATTCATATCATAATTTAAATGGGACCATACCTGTTTTGTGAATATGCAATTAAGGAAGAGATGAGTAAGAGATTTTTCAGCTGAGTTGCATAATTTACATTTTGTATCTATATTGGTTATGATTGCTTCCATTCTCATCTCAATAGGAATAATGGAATTGGTTACTTTCCAAACAAAGAGTTTGATTGAAGGTGTTGAATTCATATTCTATATTTTTTTCCCATTCCCATTGTTGTTGTTAGTTTTATTTAAAAAGTTATAGAGGGTTTTGACAGTAAACTTGCATGTAGGGTTTAAATTCCATTCAACATAGTCTTCTTGGTCTTGGGTAGGAATTTTATCTTTATTATTTTTTCTATTGTACTTTGATGAAACCATGTCTGAATTTTTCTTAGGTCCCAGGTGTTGTTATCAGTAAACAATTGATTCATTTTTCTAAGGTTTTCAGTTCCTAGAGTTGGTTTGTTAATAAGTACAACAGTGTCCGGGATCCATAGATCCTCCCATATATCTATAGTTTTTCCATTTCCAATTATCTTACAATGAGGTTTTATATTTTGAACTTCTTTATGTATACCTTTCCAGACCCAGTTGTCCCCTATCTTTGGTTCAGGTTCAGTATAAAGTATGTTTGTATTCGGATAGTATTTAGCTTTAAGTATTTTTGCCCCAGGAGTATCTAGATTATTTTTTAGTCTCCAACCCATTTTAGCTAACATAGCTAAATTGAATTTTTCTGTATTTTGAATACCCGATCCCCCTTATTTTTTATCTCTACCCACAGACTCCCAAGCTTTAAGATAATCTCATTTTTTTTTTCCTTTTTTCATTTTTACCTTTCTTATTTTTACCCCACTAATAATCTCTTTGGAGTTTGGTTCGATTTTTACAGATTTTTTTTGGAATTTTAAAGCAATTCATTTGACAGACAGCTAAAGAAGATGTTACGTTCTTAACCATTACAGTTCTATCTGCACTATTCAGTTTATTGCCCTTCTAATTTTTTAATCTATTTCTCATGATTTTTTTTAGTGATTCGAAACTTTGAATCTTAGACCTATTAGTGAAAAGAGGTAAACCTAGGTATTTAGCATTTAATGGTATTGTTTTAATACATAGTATCATTTTTATTCTGTCTATAGAGTTTGGATCTGTTTTAGGGCTAAAGAACACCCCTGATTTGCTTAGATTTATGAGTTGACCTGAATTGATGCAAAATTTTTAAACAAATAAACTAGATTACTAGAGGTCTCCGGATATTTCTTACAGAAAATAAGGCAGTCATCTGCGAATAGTAGATGAATAACTGCCGATGCATTTCTAGATATTTTAATCCCTTTTATTAGTCCCTTGTTTTCAGCATCAAGAATCGTTCTAGATAATGATTCCATACATATAAAGAATAGATAAGGAGATAATGGATCTCTCTGTCTTAATCCTCTAGTTGGTTTGAAGAATTTTGTGGGAACTCCATTGATTAAGACAAACAATGTTGTAGTAGATATACATTATAAAACAAGATTACACCAAGTTTGGGAAAATCCAAGTTTTCGCATTATTGCAATTAGAAAATCCCATTCGACTCTGTTGAATGCTTTAGACATGACAAATTTCATTCCCATTAGTCCTTTTTTTACTCTTATGTATAATTTCATGGTTTATAACTATATTATCTGATATCTACCTTCCCGGGATGAAGGCAGATTGATATGGACTCACAATTTTGTTCAACATGCCTTTCATTGTATTGGCCATTAATTTTGATATAATTTTATAAGATGTGTTATTTAAAACAACTGGTCTAAATTCAGCAGGGGTAGAAGGGTTGGGACTTTTAGGAATTAGTGAGATGAAAAAAGAATTTAGGTCTTTAGCCAGGTATCCATTTTTGAAAAAAAATTGTATCATATTCACCAGATCCCTTTCAACTGTCTCCCTATTTTGTTGAAAGAAATTGGGAGGGAATCCATCTGGACCGGAACTCTTGTCTGGTTCCATAGAAAAGAAAACATTTTTTATTTCACAGTTGGTTGGGATCGAACAAAGGATGTTATTATTATTATCATCAATACAATTAGGGAAGAGATCTATCATTTTACTATCTATAGTTGGGTTAACTGTAGTAGCAATATCACTAAAATGTTTTTTATATATTTTGCGATTTCCTCTTGTATTGAGCCAATTTCCATTAGTGTCTTTAATAGTTTCTATCACATTGCTTTACTATGAAAATATTTTGTATTCCTGTCCCCCAAGACCATGTTTTGATCTTTACTCTTGTCTTTCCAAAACTTTTCTTTTATTTCATACCATTTAGTTAGATTCTTGTTTAGAGAAGCTAAATCAGAATCTTTGTTAATATGATTTTGTTTAGCATTAGTTATACACAACTCCTTCTTAATATTTTATATATTTGTCCTTATGTTTCCAAACACGTTTTTATTCCATACTTTCAGAATATTTTTAACATTAAGTAGTTTTTTAGATAAACTGAATGCTAGAGATCCCCTTATTGGTTTATCCCAGCATTCCTGAATTAGATGGGCACATTCATTGTGTTTCATCCAATCCCCAAAAAATTTAAATGGGGTTGGTACGTCTTTCCAAGAATTATAGGTATTCAGACTAATAAGTACATGATCAGAAGAAAGGGGACCTAGATGCCTGAGGTTAGAACTTGGAAATTTTATGTTCCATTTATGATTTAATAGGGCACTATCTAATCTCTGTTCTGTGAAGTTTATACATGTTCTTATATTGTTCCATATATATATGTATATCCAATGAAACCCGAGTCTATCAGACCACAATTTTGCATAAATTTTTTGAATAAGTTAGCCTCTCTTTTATTATAAGGATGTCTACTTCTTTTTTCTTCCTCATGAAGAACCACATTACAATCTTTTATTATTACCCAAGGTATATTAGTAGTGTTTGCCAGTTTTTCAATTATATCCCAAGACTCTAATTTATGGTTGGTGGCTGGGCTTCCATAAAAACAAGTAAGCAACCAAGAGATGTTTGTGTCCTCGTTTTCTATATTAGCACTTATGTAGTTGTGGTTATAATATAGGATTGTTATACTTATATTGTCTTTACAAATAAGACATAACCCCCCTGCAACACCCTAGGGATACAAGTCTGTAGTTGTACACATTAACTTTTCTCATAATATTCTTCATCTCCTTGTTTTGTTGTTTTGTTTCAGATAGAAATAAATATCAGGATTATTATTATCAAATAAATCATTCAGACTATTTATAGTTTCCACATTTCCTAATCCTTGGCAGTTCCAAGAGACTATATTTACAAACTGCCATAAGTAAGAGATTATAGGATACTTGAATTCAATCAATGTATATAGAACTAATATTCTGATGATGTTTTTAGTGTATGTTGTACTCTTTTTCTTGTGGAATCTTCTAGTATCAGTTATTTTCATTTCCATATTATGATACTTATAATTGGTTCGGTTTCTTCTATCATCTTCTACCCTATTTTTTCTTTTTATCTCTTTATGAAACAATCTATTGTATCTCATATTTCTCCTAATATTAATTACACACAAATTGAATATTGAGATGCAAACTTATATATCTTAGTTTTGAGTTTAAGGCTTACCTCCTTCGTTATTACTATGTCCAGCATTTCTGTGTTTTATGTCTCAACCCTGATCTCCTCTTCTTCAATTTCCAAGTTCAATTTTGTGGAAGCTTTGTTTTCTTCAGAATTTGCTGGCAGATCTTTATCCTCTTCTGACTGTTTTTTGTTCACATTGCTCTCATTCCATACATTCACTGTGGCCTTTTTAACTTTTTTGTTAGGTATTATCTCCATTTCCTCCTGAATTTAGATTGATTTGATTTTTGATTCATTCTTTTCTTTTTCTTACAATTGGTTCTATTTCCCTTTCTATGTCTCTTATAGAATCCTATTCATTGTGAAATTCTTCTCTAAAACCCATATTGCTATCCCTCTTCCAAAATCCCGATTTTCTTTTTTTTTTTCTTTTATAGGGTGTTTTTGTTTTCATGTAAAAGATGATGATTTTGATTTGGAAAGAAGGTTGTTAATTTTTAGTTTTGATAAGGAAGGAAAACTGGATGTATTAGATTACTACCATAGGCAGTAAGATTTTGATTGAAGAATAGGTTTTTTGTTTCTCCTTTTTTGTTCAGATGATCTATCTCTGCTTTCTCCTCCATAAAAATTTTGGTTTTATTTTTTCCTCGAATAGAAATGCCCCCAGCTTGATTTTGGGTTTAGATATGTAACTGGGTTTGGGCTTGGTTTTTTCTTTTACGACCCTGTTTTTTGAAGTAGAGGCCTTGTTGTTTCCTTTCCCTTTATTTGTATTTTTGATAAGTTCAATTTCTATCAGACTAAAAGGGTTAGTTTATTTGTCTTGTGCACTTGTCTCACCTGCCTTAAAGACAATGTTTTGAATATCCCAGTGGGTCTTGTTATTGTTGTGGTTGATTTCTTGGTTTTTTCCTTTTTCCTTGTCTAATTTTTGTTTTTCCTTCCTTGGTTCTCATCTTGGATTTTCATGATTTGATCGCAATTTTTTGTAGAGTGATCTAACCATCTACAAGTCTTGCAAAGCTTAAGGTTGAATAATTTGTAAGAGAATTCAATCCATTCCGAAGTAAAGTGGTTGGATAAGACTTATGTATCATAAGGTAGTGAATGTTTTACTTTAATATCAACAAGACACTCAACATTTTTTTCATCAGGATTTTTCCCGTAAGGGTTCTTATGCTTGATGTATTTACCAGCAGGTTCACATATATCAAAGAGGTTTGGTTTATTAATAACATTGGTTGGTATATTTTTGATATGAATCCAAATACAAGTCTTAGTAAATTTATCTTCATCAATGTATTGTGGACCTTGCATAGGACATTCAACCAAAACTATTAACTTACCTAGAATGATCCAAGCCCCTTCCTGTTTGAGCATTTGGAAGTCTTCATTTTCTCTGAGATGGAATTCATAGTAATTCCTTCGTTTGTTGTGAAGCTTTATCTGAACTGCTTCTTTAAGATCCCAAGTATTTTTCATATCTTCTACTATCTTTTGTAGCTCATAAGAGACTTTGCTACAATGCCTTCCTATAATCATATTTTTCTAATCCACTATTGCATGGGATCTTAGGTTTTGTGGTTTAAGATAAACTTTTGGTGTGAAGTTAGGTGGGATGTTTAAAGTAGTTTTCATATGATTCGTTATATTCTCTACTGTTTTATCTAGCAGATTATCTTGAATTTTGGCTGGTGTTTTGTATTGATTGTGGTCCCATTTGAATGAGGTAGCTGGTTATAGTAGTATAAGAAGTAAATGAAGGAAGAGTCTTCTTATAATTTGAAATTTCTCTTTTACTATTCATCAAACTTATGTCAAATTTATTTACAAGCTGTATTATCAAAATGTTTAGCTGGATGTACTCTGATTATAGCTTTTTAATACATTCGATTTGATGGTTGTACTTTTTTCTTTAATACTCTTCCCGAGATTTGAATAATGTGTACACTTTGTTGTATGCATAATATTTATATCTTTTACTCTTTCTATGAACTGTTGGGTTGTTGATATTTCCTGGATATTATTGTTCTTTAGTACTATAAGGTGGTGTGTTTTTCATGGACAACTCTTGCTCTCTATGGATATAGTCCTTCTCTTTCAGGACATTGGATATATGAAATTGTATCCTGCTACAGTTCTCATTTGCCATTCCTTTAATTAATTTGTGTTTTATTTTCCTCCACTTGTATTGTGTAAAACTTCAGGATTATAGACATTAGGTAGACCGAACTAGTACAATATAATGGGATTAAAGTCCACTCCGATGTTAAAGAAATTAAATGTGAAAGACTTCTAAATGCTATTAGGTATGAAAAATTGAAATTAAGGATCTACAAATTGTACCAAAAGCTTGCCAAAAGAAAATCAAAGTATCCAGAACCAGTTAAAGCAAAACAAGCTATCAAAGAAAGTAGTAAAAAGTCTTAGCCCAAATTAAACCAAAGAAGTTAGTAAATCCAATAATCCTTTACCAGATAGGTTAGATACTACAGATGAAGGGAAAAGGGAAAAAACAGGAGGATATGGAAGCAAGACTCGCAAGCGTAAGGCGAAGAATTGATTTTTGGAGTGGTGGTTCCCCTAATCCAAATACCCGAGCCACCGAGAATATAAAATTCTATATGACTATTGATGAAGACACTCCACCCCTTGAGGAAAAATCAATAATTTATGAGATTCGTAATCATGTAGTGGAGTATAATGAGGAGCTCAGGTTATTACACCCTGGGATAACTCAAATTACTCAGTACCCTGACTTTGCTCCTGGTGATGATCCAGACCCTGGTGGGTATTATGATGCTAATGGTCCCAATGCTGAGCAGCGAGAACTGCAGATTACACTAGCTTTGGACTGATATAATCGTCCAATTCCCCCCAGGAAACTATAAGAAGAATATCGGTACCATCTTGCAGATTATTATTACGATGAAAGTTATTTAAGTGATGATGGAAACAATTTAAATGATGATCCTGCTCGTTATGATGCGGATGGGAATTACTACCACAATAAGCACTATGGTTACAATATGAGTCAGATAGAAGAGGAAGATGAAAAATAAAAAGTGGAAGAGATAATACAACATGATGAAGTGGATCCTCACTATAGGTTAGGGTGGGATACTAGTGATGATTTGTTTCTTATTGTTCCAAGAGAAACTCCTTCAGAGATTAACTACGTTCTCTAAGAGAGGGATTTTACTCCCAATTATACCAGGAGCACAATATCCACTGAACCCTATCAAACCAGCTTCTTTATGGTTAATCAATGGGAGGAAGAAAAACAAGAAGAGGTTGAAGATAGAAGTGGAGATGACTCTCTTCAGGAACAAGACCAATCAACCCGCTAGGTGCAAGGAAAGCAACAAAAGATGTTGGAAGATAATTTTCTGAACCCAAACAGAAAAATACAACCAAATCTTTTTTTCTTTTCTTTTCTATTTTTCTGGGACGACGAAGCTTTTTTTTGAAGTTAAGGTAACTTTTGGATCATCAAAAGATATCTGAAACCGAGTCTTAGGTATAAAATGAGTCTACTTTCTTGCAAATTTTAGTAACTTGGTACCTTAGTGTCTTAGGATCAGCTGACATTACTTTGTGTCTTAGTGTCTTCGAACCTTTGTATCTTAATGATCAATGTATTTCCATGTTTCTTTGCACTTTTAAATCTTAATCGTATCGTTGCATATTATTCTTTTTAGATTAAGCGGTAGTTTTGTTTTATATTTCGATGACTTTCCGGTTGAATTTTGCTTGTAACGATCATAAATTTAAGATTCAGTCAAAAATAATTATTCCGGGATGGAATGAAGATAGAAAGGAGAAAGATTAAATTAGACTTTTTTTCATTTTCGTTTACCTATATTCTTTCCATTTAACTTTTTTCACTATCGACTAAATAAAATATATTTAAAAAAAAAATTCTTTAAATATTGTTATTAATCAGCTAAGAGATTAAATTAGTAAAATTAGTATACGTATAACTAATTATAAATTTCTTATATAGAGTATTTTTATTATAGATTTATGATGAAGTAAAAAAGAAAAATTAGGCTATATATATTTCTCCCTGTTTTTAATATATCTACCTAATTTATAAAATAAAGATAAAAAAAAAGGTCCCAAAGAAGCTGGGTTAGACAAAACTGATAATAAAATAAGACCAAAAATCTGAAAGAGTACAATTACAATGTGAGGACAAGTGGTCACTGGGTTCAATTTCAGAGTACACCATCTGTCCTTTGCACCTTACATAGTGGGGGTACCTTGATATCATAATGTCGAGACCAAAAAGCCCTTTTAATGGAAGTTATGGATTCTAGACTTTCTAGTTGCTTTGGGGAATGAATTCGGTGTGTACGTGGGTGCCTGGGTGGGCTTTATTAATTTGACCCTCTGAAGTTTAACCGGTACGTGGTATAGTATGTTCTTGACACGTACGTCATTTGTGTTTGCCACATCTCAGGTCTTAAATTTTGTATTTCCAACCGACTGGATTGATAAAAATAAAAAAGTTTTATTAGAAAACACTAGATTGATAATCGTAAGAAGTTAGCGATCTTTACTCTTCTTAGCTACTTGATTTGGAAGAGAACCATATACAAACATGGGACAGGGAAAAGAAGTGAAGACCAAAGATGAACCCCAAGTTGAAATTCAGGTATATATTTCAGATTGATATTATGTTTTTCTTGATGATGAAATCATCATCTTATATATGTTACAGGTTGGTGAACTTATGTATAAGTAAATGTTGTAGGAAAGAGGGGAAATTTTCTTCTTTTATAGACCAAAGGTGAACAAAGATGAAGCACATAGTCCTGATGATGTTCAGCGTTTGTACATAGTGCTTAGACCGGAATCCGGTGAAAAGACAGTCGAAGATAAACAGTCTTCAGATTCCGGTAAAGAAGGTGCTAGCAAAGCCGGTGGTGAAAAAGGGACATCATCGTCAGATTCCAGTAAGAAAGGTGGTGGTGGTGGTGAAGAAGGGAATGGTAGTGACTTCAAGGGAAGTGAAGGTGGTCATGGTAAAGAGGTAATCAAATTCTACATTTATACAAGTCTTTTTCTTTTTTGCCTAAAAACATTGATGTTAATTAGGATTTGGCATGAGTTATTTGATTTAGTAATGATTTACCTCGTCTAAATGTGAAGGAAGTAAATATTGAGAAAGATGTACTGTTGAGGTTCATAGTAATGGGGAGAAAGAGTCTACCAGATCCTAGCAAGAAAAGTAGACCATATTGGGGATTTGTGGAGATGGTCACTACAAAAATAGATGATGTGAAGACTGCCTTAAAAGGAGGTATGCGCATATTTAGTCTACTATACTGTCATATGCATTCGCTTGTTCACATGTGTGTGTGCACGCGCTATTTATTGTTACTCTTGAGTACATTTATTATTCGCCATATAGCTTTGTGCAGTACCATCTATTGATTTAGTAGTTTTTTACTGCCGATTTGGATAGTGCCATCTAGTTAGGTGTTTGTGCTGTGATGCATGATGTTCAATCGGCTTTGAGTTTTTGCTCTTGTATGATTTTTGACTTGCTTCTCGGACTCACACATATACTTGTTTTCGTGGCTCTTCAATTTCGTGCTTGTATTACTGTATGCGCACTAGCTTACGACTATGTAAATAGACGTTGTTTTGGCCTTCATGAGGGATGGCAACATATAAATTGCTCCTTCAGGGCTAGTTCGTTGTGGGTGTCCATGTGGAGCCAGACCCCAATAAGGCAACAAAAACAAGTGCGAAAAGTTGGCTTGTGGGACTTTGTTCTGTACAACACTGTACAAAAGAGGGCAACCTACCAAAAATGCTATTGATGGGGTGTGCTTGTGCTGCTTCAATTTCCGTATGTAAAATCTAGTTAACTTTCTCTTTTTCTTATCTCATCATGTATGTTTCAGAGGAATATGATACAGCTACACGAGGACATCGACATACTTCTCCAGCGCGGGCACTAGCTGAAGGTATCTATTGTATATTGCGCCATAAACCGGGAGGCAAGAAAACTCACACACATCTCATCTACAAATTAGAATTTCCTCCAGAAGACGAGAAAAATGAACCTCAAGAATCTCTTAACATAGAACGGGAAGGATCTTTTCTTATTCAAATCAAGAACCCAGATCAACATAATCAGCAAGCTGGTGGTGGTGGATTCGGTGGACTTCAGAAGAAAAGAAGAGCAGCATTTCCTGCCCATCTACAAGGACAATTTGGAAAACTACGATATTCTCCAGCAGATCCACCAGATTTTCTGAACTACGAGGGATGTGAGTTTTTATTGATATCGGCATCAGACGATATAGAGGAAGAATTGGGGTTAGAGTTGAAGACAGAAATAGGTGAAGCAGGAGGTACCCATGATGTTTCGTGCTCAGATTTGGTAAAGACTTTTGGTGAGACTGCTTCAACTAAGCCACTCATGATGGGTACTTGGGTTTGATCAGTTTGATGTTGTTTTTCTTTTTATCTCATCAAAGTTAGGCTTCCCCTTTGGTGTTGCACAACTGAAGGCCGTGCCTCTTTTTTCTTTTTCTTTTTGTTTTCTAGACCTCTTCTAGGTGTATAATGTACGGAAAATAAATCAGAGGTGTGTTTTTAAGGTTGCCGCAGCTTCGGAAATTGGTGGAACTCAGGCAGGGTAGACTAAAGTGTTCCTCGTTGCTCGGTAGATTAGATTTTTTAACGTTTAAACCCCTAAACTCATTTAAGGTCCGTTTGGCACGCTTAATTCAGAGGTAATTGGAGGGTGTCAGAGGTAATTGGAGGGTGTAGTGCAATCATTGGAGGGTGTATTGGAGGGTGTGGTGCAATCATTGGAGGGTGTAGTGCAATCAGAGGTAATTGGAGGGTGTACTGCAGTCAAGGGGTGTTTGGCATATATTCATATTTTGGGTGTTTGGCATATCAAATTTTAGCACATACCCAATTACAAGGTATAATAATTACATCTATTTTTTTATGCCCTAAAATTGCAAGATGTAATTCTTATTACCTTCAAAGACTATATAATACTTAGATATGTATTGGATATGGTCTTGGATTATGCCTTACAATTACGACATTGACAAATATTAATTATATCATTAATAAATATTATTTTAACAATTACATCATTGATAAATATTAATTATATCATTAATAAATACTATTTTATCTATATTCGATATTTTTTCATCTATCTTTTAAAATATTAAATATTCAACTTTTTTTTCTTTTTTGATTTCATTCATTATTAATTCTTTAAAAATTATTGTTTTCATTATTATTACATAATTAAATATATTTTTATTTATACTTTTTAAACATCATTCAATATTATTATTAAATATTAAAATTTTAATATTTTTATTTCTTTATTTTATTATTATTTCTTTAAAAGTTATTATTATTATTATTATTATTATTATTATTATTATTATTATTATAAACGAGAATTTTATTGGATGTATTTACACTGGATCAGAAGGAAACCTAACCACAAACTGGGCTCTCATTCCTTTTTGGATAGCTAACCCTAGTCTGAAGAAAAGAGAATTGTCGATTTTGTGGTTGTAAACAAAGCTGGTTATACAGTTTTGCTACCTCTTTACAAAAATTATCATGTCCTCTCCTAGTTCGTCTAGGGCCGTGAAGGCCAACACACCAAGTCCGTAACCGTGTGCCTCGCACTTGTCAAGGTATTTGGTGCGTTTTCGGGTAATGGCGTTTGAAATGGCTAGACCGGGTGAAAAGGCGACTCTCCCTCCTCCTGTGAAAGGGGACGCTCCGGTGACGTCAAAGCATACATCCCGGCCGTTCTCCCAATTATATACAAGGACATCTGCTGGCCGTATGGAGCGCTCATCGTCGTCCAAGAAGCCAACATGCGCCTCTTTCCGCGCTGACACATCTTCCCTGAAACACATGTCAACGACCACCTCTCGGACCATGTCATGCCTGAACTTAAGCCCACCTCGCTGGCGCAGTGAAGAACATGGTCACCAAAAACATCCATCCCTCTTCCACAACAAGAGCATACGTTGTTCTCCGCGAACAAAGGAATACCAAGCCTGTAGGATAAAACTGCCCGGAACTGTCAAGGCCCAATTGATTGGTTGAGCCCAGATATGGGGATCGCTTTGAGAAAATCTTGAGCCTGGTCCATCTTAGTACATTGCCATAAAATGTTGTCCCGGTCATACATATTGAACCTGGAGGGGATACTCTTCTTAACAACGCCGAAGTAGTGGGCTGCCAATTTGCGCATTGGGCTTGGGGCTCCCGCCTTGATGTCGAAAGAAGAAGTAAGCCCACATAATTGGGTAAATTTTGACAACGCCTGCTGGAAACAAGGATGACTATCTGTTATCTGGAGGGATCCAAGGATCAAGTTCTGTAGCTGGAGTGTCTGAGTGTAAGAGGTCAGGTAACAATAATGGGTTGTGTAGAGGACCGAACCCAAGCCTACTGTCCTTCATTGGTAAGGTACCGATGCGCTGCTGTAGAGGACCGAACCCAGGCCCATCTCCCGTTACCAAATGCCTAAGGAACTGATTTAAAGTCTGGTCATAATGGGTTGTAGGTGATAGGAGGGCCTGAGGCTTAGTGGTCCTCATATTGAAGTATAACTTGGATACTCCAGCACAGTTACGAAGGAGAAGAAGCTCACATTTCGGATCTTGTAGGGACTTCAGGGTCTCCATAAGCTTAAGAGCGTTCTCAACCCTGCACTGCACAAAATCACTGCAAAATTTGATGTCCAAGCTAACTGGCCCACCTAGCAACTTCACCCCAACCTTGGGTCTGCCAATGTCTGTTGGGAAGGTCCCCTCCTCCAAGCTTCTGGGGTCAGTTTGTGGCCAGAAAACCGCTGTTTTGAAGATGTTGAGGAATAATCCTCTCTTGCCACCTTCAGACTCAGTGATGTTGAGAGCCCTGGCCACTTCCAAAGTGTCACACGCTATGGTTCCGTCATCCAAATACCATGCCTGCATATCTAAGTTGCATTCTAAGGCAATTTTGGAAACGAGGGGATGGAGGGTTAAGGCAAAAAGCAAAGGTCCCAAAGGGTCACCTTGCTGGACCCCTGTTGCGGACTGAAGGATGGAATCATTAAAATATAACTTGGCAGGTTGAGTATAGCAAAACTCCACCTACCTTGAGATGCTGGGGCACCTGACCCTAACTTCATTTACCATGACTGACCTGTCGACCAAGTTAAATGCATTTCTGAAGTCTATGAGAAGCACACACTTGGTGAGTGATGTACCTTGCAAATCCAAGAGTCTGTTGGTAGGATGAAGGATAACTTCCCCGCCACATGGAACTCTAACTTCCAGCTGGAAATCCCCAAGATACTCTACCATGTCCTTTCAAACAGCTGAGGCTGCCAGTTTGGCGCATAATCTCCTCCAGATGGTCCCTACTACAATGGGCCTGAGCCCTCCACCAGGTTTGAGCAGGGGGGAACTAGCAATGTACTCCCTAACTCACCTGGGCACTTCCCTGCCAACCAAAGATTGACTACTGTTGTGATGGAAGTGAGCCGTTCATCTGCTACAGCTGAGGCAGGGCCACAAAGTGCATCAAGAAGTTGTTGTTCCCTAAAGCCATCCCTTCCGCATGATGTGCCTTTGGGGAATCCCTTAATGGCACTTAACACATCATTGTTATCCACCCTGAGTGCGTCAACCTGCACGTGGACAACTGGAATGTTAGGAGGGGCTGCACTGGGATGTTTCTGCCTGAACTCTAAAAGTGTGTCTTGTGTGTTAGGAGCCACTCCACTGGAAGATAAGACTTTGATGGCGGCTGTGTACTGGACATAAATCAACTTCTTCTTGCACGCCGCTAGGTTGAAGCCATCGGTCATTCTTTTGTTAGGTATGTTCTTCTGAAGCTTTAGCTGCTCAAGTAGGGTGTGCACCGAGTTGAGGCAACCATTATCATTCCACTGGAGAATGACCTAAGTTATCTTGCTGGATTGTAGCCTCCTCCTAGTTCCTGACCTTTCCTCCATTGAGCTTTTAGGGGCATACAGGCTCAAGGTACAAACTGGAAGGAAGAGGAGGTGTATCCATCCATCAAGCTCATGTGGGCTGGCTATAACTCTGTCTAGAGTGACCTTCAAAGTTCTGGAAAAACTTAGCCTACACGAAGTAGGGATGCTAGCAACAGTTGTGATTTTCGCCTTGAAGGCGTGGTTGAGCAGCTCCACTGACAAACCTGAAGGTGCATCAAGCTCCCTAACATCCTGTGGCTCTGTTGAGACTGCAGAAGGTTTGTCCAGCCCATACACCAAGAAGCCAGTTGTGCCTCCATTATATAGCTTAGATATAAAACATCCCTCATGCATCGTGCAAGGCCTCCTCCAGGAATATATGTTCATGCACATAATACAGAACCAGTTCTATTTCTACGAAGTGCCTTGGCCTCCTCTGTAGAAAGGTGCTTATCGTGGAGGTGCCGGAGGAAACCTGACCTGCTTATCTGATTATTATTACATAATCAGATACATATTCATTTATTTATTATTAAATAATTAATTTTTATTCTTTTTTATTTATTTTATTATTGCTTCTTTAAAATTATTATTTTTATTATTTTTAATTTATAAAGAATAAATTTATTATTATTATTGTTACATAATCAGATATATTTTCAATTTTAAATTTTTTTCTTATTAATTTTGTTTTTAATTTTGTTTATTATTATTTTTATTTTTTAGAAAAACTTCCTTTCCTTTTTATATTTTTTTCTAAAAAATGTTAAATAATTTTTTATATATTAATCTATTTTATTTATTTAATTTTTTTTCTTGTAATTAGATTTTAAAGTTAGAAACTAATGTTCGTATTACCTTCATATTAGTTTTATACCAAACACTAAACATTAATCTACATATAGTTTTTGTGCATAACATTATAACTATATGTAATTGGTAATGACTTACATTGTTAAAACTGGTGTGCCAAGCGGACCCTTAAGCATTTAGTTTTAGTAGGGGTTGTGATTAGCCTCTTAACCAACCGACGCCTAGACCAGCGTTTCCTCATCTGTGAGGAATGATTCAACATTAGGCGACTAAGGCAATATGAATAAATGCCTTTTGACGACTGCAGGATGATTCAACCTTAGACGACTAAGGCAATACGAATAAGTACCTTTTGACATTCAACCTTAGGCGATTAGGCAATGCAATTAAATACCTTTTGATGACCGTCTGCAGCTAGGAGTTCGTGAAGAAATCGATTCACACTGTAAAAGAACACTTAAGAAATTTAAGGAAAATTGTCTCGTCAAATGCAGAGCGCATCCAGGTAAAAAAAAAAAATCTGCCATGCTAGGAGAAAATTTCCTACCATGATAGAGGTTAAGGACATTTTATACCAAAGAAGACGAACCAAAATAATTACAATTAGATTATAGGCTTGGAAGGCCATGTTATACCAAAAGAAAAAAAAAAAAAACCAAAATAATTATAATTAGATTTGGGAGTCAGTCGGATTAGGTATACAACTACACATATACTCTAACCTGGCTTCATCCCTGGTTAAATACCCGTATTAAAATTTCTTATGGTCATTTTAGGAGTGCTCTAACACACGGCTGGTCAAATGCCAGCATTGAAGTATTTTTTGGTCATTCCAGGATGGGCATGAGATTGTATACTACATGGCGGCAATGATATAAGTTGGCGGTTAAAGTTCCGTTTATGCATCAAGATAATCTCAATTTGCTGGAAACCAGCTCATACCCATCTAGGCCAGACATGTCAGGGGGCTTCAGATCGTGGTCCTCAGAAGCGGTCCAGCTTGATTAAGGACCGCTGGTCTGGCAGTACTCAGTCAGTTTCTGTGGTTAAGAACTTGATTCTATCAAGTCACGAGACCGTATCACTACTGCTTTATTGCATTGCTGCAATAGATTTATATGATATTTGTGAAAAAGAGTTTATTTGTTTCGTCTAAATTCCATATATGGTGGCAACAACTTATTGTCTTACTCTTATCCTTAGATTTTGTGGACGATATGCACAACACTAAAATCTTTATACTCTTTAACTTATGTGATTGGGATTTTGGTATAATTTTTTTGTCTTTCTGGATTTGTTGTAGGATATTATCCGCTGTAGTCCTATATTATTAAGTAAAAAGAAAACAATGTGCCGGGTATTGCTCACAAACTTTCATCTAGTACTATTAAAATCCCAATAAATAAAAATATAAATAAATTTTTTATTTATTAATAATTGTCTAAATAATCCTTTTAATTAATTTAGTTTATTAAAAATAAAACATAATCCCGTCCCTAATTTTTATTCTCTTTTCACCTTTAATATTTTCGATACCAACTCACCACGATCAATTAATAACACCACTAATCAGCACCACCACCATCATCTCCACCAGCTACAAAACCACATCCAACGAGCAGTGCCACTACCAACCAACACCACCAACACCACCAACCAATAACACTGCCACCCAGCTCCATCGTCGCCACCATCACCAACATTGCCAACCAGTACCGTTATCGCTCACCACCACTATCAATACCAACACTACCATCACCATCAGTAGGGCTGCCAACGGGTTCGGTTCTTCCCGGATACCACTGGATCCGAAATCGGACTCGATTAAAAAAGGGCGGGTCCGGTTTCTAATTTAGTGGATCCGGAACCGGGCACGATTAAAAACATAAATGTTCATCGGGTTCGGGTATTTAGCGGGTCTTCTAAAATCAACTATAACTTTTAAAAATTTCTTTATATTGACTTAAATCGAACAATTTTTCATATAAAATTATTGTTACATCTATGTAAATATTCAAACTAAAGATTAAATGTAAGAAAAAAATGAAAAAAAAAATCCAAGCAAAACTAGACGAAGTCTTTGAATGTTAGATAAGATTAACAGATAAATGACAAATATTCTGGTCCAATCGGTAATACCCGTCGGGTTCTAAGTTTCTAATGGGTCCAATGTTAAGACCCGGACCCTATCTACCCGGTTCCGGGTAATGGGTACCATTGACAACCCTAACCATCAGCACCACAACCATCGTTCGCTACCAACCAACCAACAACCAACACCACAGCCACTAACAATACCAGTACGACCAACACCATCACCGCTACCGATACCATCCCTACCCCACTAACACCACCACCAACCAGGACTACCACCAGCACCAACAACAAACAACGCCACCAAAAACTTACCATATCACCAACATTGGTTTCAACGACAAAAATTCGGCAAAAATAAGTTGAAACCAAAGTTGGTTCAACAAAAAATTTCTGTTTGCACTAACAAAATATTAGTTTCTCGTTGAATTAATTTTTTCAAAAGTTGAAAAAACCTGGTTTCAACATAAAATTGTAACATTTCTCAATCACCAGCAAAACTCGTTTTCAATGACAAAAACTAGGTAAAATCAGTTGAAACCAAATTTGGTTTCATCATAAACTTACTGTTTCACCATCAAAACATTAGTTTCACGATAAAAAACAGGCAAAACTTAGTCGAAACCAAATTTTGTTTTAACATAATCCAGTCATTTCACTAACATAACATTGATTTTAACGATGATGATGTATCATCATTTTCTGGTAAGGATACATCAGAAGGAGGAGGTGGTGGTTGTAGAGGATAGAAGGGGAAAGCGAAGGTGATTTGGTGGCTGATCTGAAATGCTGGTGGTGGTTGTAGAGGATAAAAAGAGGAGGCATATTGTTGGTGGCAGATCTAGACATAATAGTGGGCTTGGTGGTGGTGTAGGAAAAAAAGAAGGGGATGTTGGTGGTGTTGGTGGAGGCGAAAGGTATTGTTGGTGGTGTGGTGTTAGGATCAAGGAGGTGCTGGTGTAATAGTGGGGGAGAAAGAGGAGAAGGTGGTGGAAAAAAGAAAAAAGTGGAGAAAAAAAATAAAATATATTTTTTTTGGAAAGGGTGGTTGTGGTATTATATGAAAATATGATAGATCTAATTTAAACTTTTTTATGTATTTGGGGTTTGTTGTATCGATTTTGTTCAATATAGAGTTTTTATGGATCTCAATTTATAGGTAAATCTTTTATCTACTAAGTTTGGTCACCTTGGTGTTTTACACTATCTTATGGAAAAAAATCCACTTGATGTATCAACGGATCATAAGCGAGAACTAGAACTGTTATCTTAAAAAGTAGTTTTTGTTGTATCATTCATAAATAAAGGAAGATAATTTTGTTTGTTTTAAAAGTTAAAATATAATTTTATTTTGATTTTTAATATATGTATTAGACATAACTTGTATTCTGACGACACTTCTTTCCCATAGTATACTATGACGCAGGGGCGGCCTGAGATTTTACTGAGATTTTACTGCCCCGAGCGAAGATAAAATTGTTGCCACTAAGAAAATCATATTACTTGTTGTACATAGTGAATCGCCTAGTTCTCTTGAAAGATCAACTACTAATCCCCACAATAATATGAAGCTCCAATAAAAAGATAATTACATTAAAACCAATTTACACACACATGAACACATTGCAAAATCCGTAAACTCACTGAAACTGAGATGGTTACCTCTGAAGCAATTATGCATAGACTGTATTATTTGCATCACCAAATTTCTTGATTCTGCTTCCAACGGAGTCTTCGAAGCATCTTCAAAGCATTTTAGACAGAACGAATACTTAATCTTCTATACGCTATCTGAAGCCTTACATTCATACATATATCATTTTCCATGACATCCCCATCAAGTTTACTATTTTTATAAGTTGAGAAATCGAAAACTATAAACTTTTAAGCTAACAACTTTTTTCTCACTATCATCGATAAGTGAAGATATAATAATAATTCAAAATTAAAGTTCATTCGATTCAGATTGTAAAACCATTGTTCTTACTCTCATTGTCATTCATACCATTATCAACATCACCATCATTCTCATTCCCCTCATTCATACCATTATCAGTTGTACCGTCATTTTCATTGCCCTCAATCTTAACTATTGGTTGTTTCCTAATCAAGAACTTATGAAAAGAACTTGCCTGCAAGAGATTTAGTAAATTCTAATATCTTTCCTTCTTATTTTAACATTCAGAAGCTTATTTTCTTTTCAAAATCATACCAGCAATTGATCAACATTTCTTAAACAACAAGAGAAAAATAATGTTCAAAAAACAAAACAGTAAACAATTTTTTCTTCTTTAATATAACCCTAAATTGTAACTTTATAATCAAAATATTATTTGGATCATGTAACTATTGTACATATGCGTGACCGTTAGATTATTTATTTTCAAAAATTGATAAACATGAATTTGGTTGAATTTGGAGTTTGAAGTTTCTAAAAATACAATTTAGGAATACTAATAAAAAACCAGAATATTATATTCTTAACTTATGTGATTGATCGGAATTAGGTATTTCAAAATTTAATTTTTTGTTGTTTTGGATTTGTTTCCGGATATTATTTGTTGTACTAAGAGCAATTCCAGGGGAGTATTGGTATCCAAATAAATTGATGACACATGTGATTTTAGAAACTTTTGTAAAAAAAACCTCTCCAAAGGTTATTGTATAGTTAAATTTCAATATGATTTGGTAAATTGAATTTGGATGAGAATATCTATTTTTAGATACTTTCGGCGTTACCCACGTCATTCATTTTATTTTTGTTTTAAAGTTATTTTAACTTTATTGTAGATTTCGTATCCTACCATTAAATGACAACTTATTAAAACGGAGATTGATACAACTATCACTAAGATACTTAACAAAAGAAACTTTATTTGACAAAATACCTTTTCTTTAGGTCTCCGCATACGATATATAGCAACAATAAAGGTGATGTAAAATAAACTCACCATGTTAAAAGTTGTTCTTATATTTAAGGGTGACCAAACCTTCTTTATGATTGGTGGATGAGTATTACCGTGTTGATTTTGATTAATTAGGATTATTAAACTCTTCTTTCTCATTCGTTTATATGGACCCATTTGGACCGCATGCGGAATAAATCCCCACCTTAGTACACAAAGACCAGCTATAAAAATAATGTTCATCGGACCTGGTGCATAAGACGGGTTTTTGACTCGTAATGATATATATATGCAATGAATAATTAGGTTTGATAATTATTTCTTAATTTAAACTAGTTTGTACGATTTTAATCTCTTGAATTCATTACAATTTATCCTTTCATCTTTTTATATATTTTTACCCTAAAATAACATGATATATCTTTTGGTGATTTTATATACTAATACATAAGGGTCTCCGATACCTATGACTTTAAACTTAAACGGAAACTAAAACCTTGAAATACACCTTGAATTACTTAACGGTAATCTAGTATTTCCGTCAATCTCCAATATGCACGTGTGGCTCAATTTATTCCTTCAATACATCCTACAAAAGTCAGTAAAACCATAAAGCAAAATGTAAGCTTAAAAAGAACTTTCAAAGTACACTCTTGTAAACTTATACTAGTAGTAACATTAATTTTCTTAATACAATTAACATTTAGGGACTTTGGAATTCTCTAGTGAAGATTATCTAGCAACAAACTCGTTAGTTGTTTTTAAGTACTTTCTCATAATTATTGGCATTTTTTTTTTGTCTCCAACACTAAATTTGTATAATTGATAATACAACTTCCACTGCCATTAACAACCTACAAAAACAAACCATTTCTGTAAATCCTTGGGTTTAGACATCCACTTTCATAAATGGAAGTTGCCGACCATTTTGCTTAAGAAATATGATTCATAACTCCCGGTCAAATTATGAAATTTAACACACATATCTTTTATGAGTTTTATCAAACGAATAATGTGCAACAATAAGAAAGTAATTGTTTCTTGGACAACACTAGCTAAGAGTTTGAGAACAAATTTACCATTAATTATTTCATGTTAATATGAACAAAATAAAAGATGGTAATGATTTCAAATGGTACTTCATATTGTTAATGGACTCGAACTCCACTTTGTTACTTTCTTGTTTATCTTTGCATGTTTTGCTGTTGAAAATGAGGAAACCATGACCAATATGGGAACTTCAAAAACACAGAATTTTGGACCATCCAAAAGGAAAAATAGAGGGTTTCACTTTATTTTGAGCCAAATATTGGAATACAGTATTAATTGAAGATGACTTTAAGTATGTTTTTGGTTTTACAATAGGGATGCGTCATTTAGTGTTTTGATTAAACTGTCCACAATCTTCTTTCCGGTGACTCTTTGTTTGACCTTTTTTTCTTGGGTCGGTGTCTTTTCAAAATATAACTCTTCTTCCCACTGTCCTGCCATGTGGCGCTTTAATTATTCAGATGTATTGTGGTGTTGGCACATCATTATGAAAGTTTCCCTTTATATATGAGTATTGATCTATATGTAATTTTAAGAATATGGTTTTATCGTTAAGTATCAAATTTTTGGGATAGAAATTTAAAATGAAAAAACCCATTTTTCAGGGACGGAACGAGTATTAATCAGAAAGAAAATCCTTTAATTTAATTTAAGGAACACATGATGTATTCAAATGTGGATTCTTGTTCTGGGTTTGGGTTAACATTGTTAAAGGTGTCTGCATTTCGTAATAAATTATTAACTTTAACTTCTTAATAAATAAGATTCTTAATCCAACCGGTAAAACAAATTTAGTGAAATCTGTTTTTGGCTCTTATCACATTCATCAAATGCAATGTTTTATATTTCCAACAAAAAAAAATCATTTATAAAGTTAATAAGTTTAAAGGAATTTTTTTAAAATATGATGACATATATTTATAAATCTTGGAATAATGTTTGCACTTGGAAAAATCAAGGTGGTATTGGAACAAAAAATCCACATAATTGGAATATTGCTCTTTTTACAAAGCGTGCTTGGAAAACGATAAATGATAATGACCATTTTTGGCCTAATATTCTAAAACATAAATACTTTCTTAATTCAAATCATGTAAATTTTATATTTCTAGAAAATACAATAATTTTTTGATTTGGAATAATATTAATAAAGGAATGAATGTGATAAAACCAAAATATGTTACGCAAGTTAATAATGGAAATAATATTGATATCTCGGAAGATTTTTGGCTGCCAGAGCAACACGAAACTACTAAACCTATGATTAAATATGATAACATGTCTAAAACAGTTAACCAATTGATTGATAACAAGGAAACTTAAATATATATATGCTCCATTGATGTTGTGATCAATTGATTGTGATCCCAGTGTGTACCTATGTAAAATTGTTTTATTTTGGACCAGATTGATATCTAGGTCTCCATCTGGCTATAATCCAAGTCCGCCAACCAGTCCAGTCTGTCAGGCAGTCAACTGCCAATCAATGGTCAAAGAGAACGGTCAAAACCAATTCCCGATTTGTCAATCCAAGCACGTCGTTCCAGTCTGCTGAACCAAAATGTCACCAACAAGTTTCGCCCAAAAATTATCGGTCCTGTTATGCCGAAAACTGCCACCGGGTAAATTTCTTCGAAAATGGTCGTCGCGCCAGTTTTGCTGAAAACGACTACCGATCCAAATAAGTCAGTATATCAAATTCCTATAATAACAAATATCTAGAGGTATTATTTTCCATTTGAATAATTTTTTATATTTTTTTGACATAATATAAGATAAAATATTACGTATTATATGTACCAATGTATATATCTTTGACGTTAAAACAAAAAAGAAAAGAAAAATAAGTTTAATAATGTAGTGTTATTATAATGACTATTAATTTATATGTTAGTTGAGATCTATTGGAAACTTCTAATTGTTATTATCTTTTAAATTTAACCGGGTTATTAGTTTAGCATGTTGGCCTACATCAAAATATATAAAAAAATTATTTTAAAGAAATTATTAATTTATCGAAAGTTACTGTAATTGGACTGCAGTGACATCCATTAAATATAGTGGTGTTTTAGTAAATAAATGGTCAAATTATTAGTTTTTAACCAGTCAATTAACCTAAAACCACCAACTAATACATTGGTTCACCAAATTAAACTCTAAGTGATATCGAAATTCATAGCTGAGTGTGGATTTACTCACACTTTAAACACCATTTTTTTTCTTATAAAACCTAAAATTGTAATGGATTTGAAGGTAATATCCTGAGTTTTTTTTTGCAAAGCTCTACATACCTATAAAAAAATTAGTGTATTTCGAAACCCAAAACCTCACTATCTATTAATTTATCTCAACGGTTGATTTTCAACTACTAATTTACAAAATAGTAAATGGTGATGTTATACATCTCGGAATGTGCTCATTTTTAATAGGAACGTAGAGCTTTGTAAAAGAAACATATCCTCAATATCTTAGCTTCAAATCCATTACCGTTCCCGTTTCATGAAAAAATATGACGTTCAAAGTGTTAGATAATATGAAAATAATGTCGTGAATGGATCCGTCCTTTATGCAATAGAGGTTTAAACTCATCTCATATTTATTTTTTCAATATTATTTTTTGGAAAAACGTTAAGTTTTCAAAACATCTATCAAATTGTTGTTATTCCTATGGTTTCATAATAAAAGATTTGGAAACTCCTAGCAATGTTAAAACATGTTGGAATCTTGAATTAAAAATTTACTGTGTGAGTGAAGAATTTTCAAAACTTTAAATCCAACCAGTGTGTTTAGGTCATGTCTTTTTCTTCGGCAAGACATTTAGGGTACGAATGTTTGGAAGTCACCACTTGATATGGTAAGTCATCTGTAGATAAAAAAAATATATTAACTATAGAATTACCATTAATTCTATTTAAATACATATTTTAATTTAATTTTAAGGAAACAAAAAAGTTTTTAAAGTTTTGAAGTTTTGAGTTAGCGTCGTGTTTAAGAGTATAATAAACATAGTGCTATTTTTAAGACGATTTTCATAAACAGTAAGCATCGTATGCGAAGACGAGTTGTCTGGAATGAAAGAGATTATCTCTTCAGGACCAACCAATTTCAATAAATTTTCTTACTCACTATTTTATTAATTTTGTGATTATTGTATTAATGTGATTTCCGAGAAACAGAAAAATCTATATTTTCTAACAAAATATAATTTCACCCAAAAAACATTTTTAAATGTTGCTAATCTTCCCTTTTATTGCTGCTGCCAAATAATGCAACATCGGCATAGTAGCTTGCAAGTCAGGCTTAAAAAGCTCAACCGGGTGTTTATAGAACACTTCAAAGATCACATTATGTATGGGTTAAGGTTGTTATGAGATGGCTCTTTGATATGTTGAAGAGACTTTTACTAGTTCAACCTCAATAAAGCCAACACTTGAGAAAATTTGTTGAATTTAATTGATTATTAAGATTAAATCATTAATAATAAAAAAAATTGTATTAAGAGATTTTTCTCATTTAATAATTTTAAAAGTTAAAGTGTAAACTTTTTAAAAATGGTACCTCTTGGGTCTTTGAATTGACAGATTAACAAAAAAAAAAGAAAACTTTAATGGAGAAGTGAAGATTTTTTTAAAATACCCGTGGTTCCAGACTAAGGTTATAAATTCTTCTAACCTCAAATACGAGAGCCAAGTTTTTAAGTCCTTAGAGCAACTGCAGCGGGCGACTATACCAAAGAGTAAAGATTAAATTTACTCTTTGGTCGCCCAATATCAAGCGCAACAGACGAGTAAATTTGGTTTTTCCACGACTAAAGCTACAGTACCAGAATATATTTACTCGCGACTAAAAGTATAGTCGCACGCTGTCATACAAAAGCGTTTATGCTAAACGCTACGCTAAGGAAGCGTTATTAAACACGGACGCTTAACCAAAAATGCGTTTGATGAGACGCTTTAGAAGGAAAGCGTAAGATGTAACGCTCCCGTATGACAACGTCTGTATGCCCAAATGCAACTCAAATGAGCGTCTCATAGGACGTCCATATGGAATTGCGTTAGTAATAAAACGCTTCTTTCGGTTCACGTTTCACTTGGGCGCTCACCTGGAGATGAGCCAGGTTTCGGACGCTGCCCGCCTAGTAACTGGACGCTGGTTCCTGTGGACGTCCAGGTTGGGTTTGCATGATTACTTAATTGATTGGTTTTCGAATTGGGTTTGCATGATTATCAAGTAAATCAATTTCATATTTTTAGTTTTTTGAATTGGGATATTTTTTGTGATCTTCTTTCTTCTCCTAATTCATATCTACATCTGTTGTTTGTTGGGTTTTCTTGGAGCAGTTAAAATTGGATAAATTTTGCCTTAATTTTTGCTAAACACTTTTCAATTTGCGTAGCTTGTTGCTGTAATTCTGGCAAAGTTAAACTTGTCACAGGCACATGAACTTGATCAATTTCTGAGATATGATTTACCATCTACTCCGGACGCTCGAGCCCAACCTCACGGACGCTCTCCATCTACACAACAGACGCTCAAGCCCTGGTGAGCGTATCTGGTGCACACGCTCTCCTTCGTTCACACGCTCTCTCTGGTGCAACGTTTATTATGCGCTCTCCAATGTGGGCGTCCGTTAAACGCTTATGTGGGTGGACTTTTGTGGCTAGACGCTTATGTGAGTAGACGTTTTCTGGGTAGACGTTGAGTAGGAAGAGCGTTTAGTGATAAACGTCCACACATTACAACGCTTAATTTGTAGACGCTCACCCAATACAACGCTTGTTTAACAGACGCTTATTGGTGTAAACGTTCAATATACGTCCACCCACAGAAGCGTACCAAAATACAAACGCTCTTGTATAGTTGCGTCTGATTCCAGAATATGAAACGCTCCCGTGAAGGGCCATCCAACATGATACGTCTTCCTATAGGAACGTCCGTGTCCAGTAACGTGCTCCTACAACAGCGTTTTGTAACATACGCTTTTCCTACTCAACGTGCGATCAAATTTAATCTATAACACGTTGTGGAAAACATGAAAAAAAATCAAATTTTTTTAGTCTTTACTCTTTGGTATACTCGCCTTATTGCAGTTGCCCTTAGTCCTAGCTGACTGGTTGAATTGCCTTTAACCAAATATAATTTTTTATTTTTATATTTCCTATCATTTAGCTATTTTTTTTAAAAGTTATTGTATTTTCGTTAATTATGATAGAGAGAGGATACACTTATACTATTTTGCACTTTGGACTCCATTTTTTATATAAACGGTAAAGGTTTGAAGCCAATATTTTGGGGATATATTCGCCTTATAAAACTCAACATACCTATCAAAAATGAGTGCACTCCAAAACATCAAACCCCAATATCTACCAATCTAAATTTCAATGGTTAAAAATCAACCGACTGATCTTCAAAGTAGTAGATGGTGGTGTTGTATGTTGCGGGCGTAGAGATCTATAGGAAGAATATAGTTCAGTATATTAACTTTAAAACCGTTACGATTTAGGTTTTATAATAATAATGGAGCCCAAAATATATGAAATAGTGTTGAGTAGATCCTCCCTCAATACGATATATGTCGTAATCTATAAGAACGAGTCTTTGCAGTAATTCTAAAGAGATTTTCAAATGCTTTACCATTCATCAAGTGTTGTTTCAATAGGATACAATAGTTTTACTATATAAGTCTTTGTTTTCAATATATATCCTTCAACTCAATCAATAGTGAACAATTATGCTTCCTTAGGTTTCTATGTCACACCAGTAGTATGGATCCCTTAGGCTAACCACTATGATAATTTGAATCAAGATTTAACTTGGGTGCCACGTAGATTCAATCAACAACTATCCACTATAGTAATTTAAGTATTGTGCCCAACCGTTAACCGTATTGCGTCCAATCAGATGAATCATTAGATTTTAATTTATAAAATTAAATCTGATTGTTCAGGATTGATGCGTCCAATCATTGAGCGTAAATAGATAAATCATTAAATTTTAACTCATTAAATTAAATCTGATAGTTTATGTTTAATGTGCCAATAAGATTTTTTTTTCTTGCACCAAACCATTATATACAACAAATTTGATTCAACCTTTTTCTAATAAAATCTTAAACACTAATTTAAATGTGTTAAATTATGAGAATAGGCCATAATTTTGATAAGTTTGAATATTGGTTTAAGTTACCATAGTGGTTACCCTTAAAGATCACTCTATTTTTAGTAATTTTTCGATCCCTTCAATATCACCTCACCATTTTGGGGTTTGTTATTCACAAATCACCACTTCCGTTCCCTACATACATTATGTCATGGAATAACATCATGAGTCGTGGCATTCCAATCCAAAGATACGGAATATGGGAGGAAAAACCGTGATACAACAAAGTTGGTAGACAACATAAAACGTGCGAGGTCAGAGAAATATCAATGTGGGACCATTCAAATCTGCTTTTTCTGATATGTCGTCAGCCATACCACGTGTTTTTTTATATATACTCCGCGAGTACTAGTCGGAAAAAAAACGTATTTTTGGAAAATTGGATAGTAAGTAGTTTTTCTAGTTTCTGTCAAGGTTCATTGAATCTGGAGCGTATTAACCGGTCCGTTGACTTACGGTAAACGTAAATTTTCCACGCTAGAACAGCTTATTGCAACTGGTAAAAATCAGTGTTCCAGCATTATATAATATCTCAACAATTAGGAACAATAAAGAATGTCCAGATTCAATGTATCTAAACATGTATAATGACAACATTATCCCCGATGCACATGCTCGCATCATCATGGTTAGCCATACATCATGTATCCCAAGTGACACAAAACACACATCCGTTAAGCATTGTTATCCATGCAAAACTCCTGAACAAATACACCACATTAGTTGCATTCCCTCGGATATGGCAGATATAGTGCTTGTTCTAACACCTAGTTTTATGGTATGCATTTATAAGGTTGACAACCTATGCCATGTCAGTTTCTAGATCACGCTTTTAACCTCGTGAACCTTCTTACGAAGGCAATGATACTTAATCTGATATCATTACAGTATAGACCTAAAGCCATTAGACGATAACACCAATAATTTTAATTCAAAACTCATCGCTGCTGAACTCTTTATTGATAAAATAAATAAGTCAATTAATCAGAAATCAGAAACTCATAAAACGCTATAGCGTATATAAGTGCCCAAGGGCACACAGAGACAGAAAGGCTATTTTAGTACTTTAAAATTTCTACATACATTCAGCCCCATGCATACATACATAACCGAATAGTAGTAGCACGTGGCAACATTGAAGTTTCAACTACCTATTATAAATAGTTCATCTTCTTCATCTTCCTTACCCCTCCATAAACTCAATCAAACAGAGAAAAGGAAAAGAAAAGAAAAGAAAAGAGAGAGAGGAATCCGTTTTTTTATCCCCCGAGCTTTTATTGGGTTAGAAATTTCCAAACTCTTAACTCAAAAAAACCGGTATTTCCCTCTCTCTGATTGAAAAATTTTCATCCAAAACTCTGAAAAAACTGATTTTTTTTCAATCTTTACAGAAAGGGGTATTTCTACCTGCATTTCTCTGTCTTGGGTTTTCCTCTAATTTATCAGCTCCAATACTTAAATCACTGGTAAGACATTGTTATTTTCAGCTTCAATATACAGATCTTTGCTATTAGTAACTCTATTTTGGATTAGAGGTTTTGACTAATTATAGATCTGATCACAAATTTGAGATCAAATTTGTTTAATTTTACCTTAAATTAGGTGTTATTCATCATGGGTTGTCGCCATATTTTGGTTTTTAATCATTTCAATGCATTTATAAAGTGGGTTTAAGAATCAAGACCTTTTCCGGATTTAGGGTTTCAACTTTTCATTTAATCGAAATTTAAAGTCGCTACTAAACATTTTTTTTGTTTGGGTATTTTTTTGCAGATAATATAACAAGATGGTGTTGTGGGTATTTGGATATGGTTCATTGGTATATAACTTTGGTTTTGATTATGATGAGAAAGTTGTTGGTTTCATCAAGGGTTACAAGCGTGTATTCGATCTAGGTATGAAGTTTTCCATTATTGAACCAACAGTACATTGCTTGATTCACATTTGGGAGTATATTTTTAGTGTGGCTTACATAGATTGTTTGTGTTTTGGATTTCAGCATGCATTGATCATAGAGGTACCCCGGAACACCCAGCAAGAACTTGTACCTTGGAGGCTGGCGAAGGCGAAATTTGTGTAAGTCTAATTTGAACATTAACCGATATTAAGTTTTGATCGAGGGTTGGACCAGTATTACATTGAACAGGATCTATGACGTTCATGGTGTATTTAGTGTAGATGTGTTTTCGTAATTAAAAGGAACTGGACTTCATTGATGGAAAATTTTGAGTGTTTAAACTAATAATCATGTAATTACTGTTAGAATCTTTGATGATTGTTATTGTATTAAAATCTAATAATGGTTGGCAATTATTGTTCATGTGTCGTTTGTACTAATTATTAGTTACCGTTTTTGTACGATGTTTTGTTTGTGGTATTAACACTTTCTTGAAATCTTTGGCAGTGGGGTGCTGCATTCTGTGTCAAAGGAGGTCCTGAAAAGGAAAGACTAGCAATGGAGGTATGTTCGGTTTTAAAGATCTACAACATTGTAAATTTGAGATCATATTGATTAAAACTAAGTTCTATTTATATAATGATTGTGCTGTCTCTTTATCGTTGTGTAGTATTTGGAGAGAAGAGAATGCGAGTACGATCTAAAGACAAGTGTAGACTTTTTCAGGGTAAGTTCACCGGGTTTTCCCCCTTTATATTCTTAATTTCATGTTTGGAATCATCTGTGTTCCTTATACCTCTGTTCGTTTTTTTTTTACTCTCAGGAAGATGACCCTCTGAAGCCAGCGGTAACTGGAGTCTTGGTGTGAGTACCTTACTCAACCTTTTCCTTTTTTCTATCTGATTCCAGTACCCTAATTTTGTAATTTCAAAACTTGTTTGCCGATTAAACTAAGAAGAAATATTCTCATTTCCAGGTTCACATCTACTCCATGCAAGATATCAAATAGATATTATTTGGGGCCAGCTCCATTGGAGGATATGGCGAGGTGAGTTGTAGAAACTATGCTACAGTTCTCTAATTAGCCTTCCTGTTCTATTTTTGAACTTGTCCAACTGATTACTCTTTTGTTCTTTTTCAGTCAAATTGCTACTGCTAATGGGCCTTGTGGGAACAACAGAGATTATCTCTTTAAGCTAGAGAAGGCCTTGGCTGATATTGGTAAGAGCTTTTTTCTTCTTTTTTCAATTCGTCATTTTACACAAATTCACGACATCAACTTGATTTGAACTTTGGCTAAACATTTTACAAAACCAACATCTATTTACAAACAAAATTGTTGACCTTTCTCGATTTTACTAATTATATTTTTGGAAAAATGTAAGCAGTGGACACCAATTATTACCTGCACATTCCAGATATGATAAAGCAATATGAATGATTGTGTACTTCGCTTTTTTAAGCGAGTCTAATCAGTATTACGGAATACAATTTACAGGTCACGAGGATGATATGGTGATAGAGCTAGCAAATGAAGTGAGGAGCATACTAGCACGTATTGAGAGACCTAAAGAGAAGTTGTTATTGGGTAGTGGTATCAGTGATACTACCCGAATCTCTCTAAAAGCAGCACATATTCCCTCGCCTCTGCATCTTATTGGCGGCCCCCTTCCTGAAGCTATTGCCATGGACTCGTAAAAGAATATTCAAATTGCCAACCTTTAACAAAACTCCTAATTGGTGATTTTAGTAGTCTCTTCTGTAGCCATTAATTACAGAACACTTGTTTGTTTTATCTTCTGCCTAATAATATTAGTAGGTTAACACGGCTTTAGCTATATACTCTTCTCCACTTTCTTGATTTTCCGACCCTTGTATTAACTTGAAGCCTTGAAGGTAGAGATGTAGAAGGCAAGAGTCTTTACTTGGACTATGTATGAGTTTGTGAGAACTATTTTGATGTTGTTCAATTCTCAATGGAAAAATCTAGTTTTAGTAATAACACTGCATATTCTTTTCCTTATTTGCTCTTGATTTATTTTTGGCTTAAATACTCACAATCACTACTAACTGGATGCGGCACGAAACTGTTTACAAATTTTTTGAGATTGGGTTTGAACATGTAGAAGTTTTAGTGGAAGACATTGTTACAGACCCAGAGATGTATAGGTCCTTGAATATCATAGTACGTCCCAGTGAACAATGTTAAGTTCAGTGGGCTGCATGACGTCTGGAAATCGGAAATGAAATCAAGACTCGTAAAATGCTAAAAAGAAATAAGTGGCATGTTTATCGACCAGAGGGAAATGCCTCATTTGAAGGCTACCATTTATTGGGTTCAGAGCCATCTAAAGATGCTAATTAATTTGGTAGAAATAAACTAACCAATAAAAATTTTTAGAACCTCTTTATTATAATCAATCCTGGAACCTCTTTATTACAATCCAGGATGAGAAAAATACAAAGAGAACCACACAAATACAAATCATAAACAAAAGCAATAAATAAAGTACTTGCGGAGTTAACGTGGTTCAACAACAATATATACAATGTGTATATATTGTCTACATTCACCAAACGACTACGATCTCTTTCTTTATTATAGAACCAACAACTGAGAATTACACATATAATTGACTAATCAATCCGTCGACTCATCACTAGGTGACCGAACACAAGAAACTCTCACAAACACTTCATAACTCTTTAGTATTGTCTTCACCCAGAACAAGATAATATTTACCATATTATCTACCACAAAGAAAAGATTTTCTCCGCACAACCTGACATAAATTATCATGGACGCCTTCTGCTCAACACCAATAATTTACTCCAACACTACCAAGATGACTTCTCCTTAAACACGATGTCTTACCAACATCTCCGTACGAATACTCCATAACTATTTATTTTCCAACACCAATAAGCACTCTATAAACCCATAATGGTCTCTCACATCCACCCTAAAAGGTGGGATGAATTCCTCACATCTCTACTAAAAATTTCCTTAAGCACTCATAGCTAAAACTCATAGCCTAGATCTCCTTTTATAGGAGTCACACTACTTTCGTATAAGAATAAGGTTTCCTAACTTGAACTCTAGGAATCTAAACTTAAGAAACAAGTTTTCCCTATCTTGGTTCTTGAGTCCTAAACTTTAAAATAAAAAAATTAATTAAAGTTTATCCTAACTATAATTACCCAAATCACCGATTAAATAATTATCCTAATAACTGACTAAGTATGAGTTTTTCCAAACTCAAACTCTTAATTAAGCAACTGACGCCACATCGTTGTCTCATCAGAGCTAGTTGGTGAAGTAAAGTCTAATGATATTCCCTGCTTGCACATTTTAGCTATCACTTGTGTTGAACTTTGAGAGTTTCTTACAGACTGTGTGATTACCAAAAATCTTACATCTTTGGATTACAACCAATAAAATTTGGATCATAGTAAAGTTTGATATCTTATCATAAAATCAACTCATATTATCAATTAGAAGGTGATAATCAATCTGAACAAGAAATGAATTGACTCAAGTATTTAATGTGGTTCGGCAATCAAATTGTCTACATCCACAGGTGATAAAGATTTGTATCATTTTTATTATTCATCATCATAAGATACAGAAGGATGATATTCTATAAAATTATAATCATGTTAATCAAGGAACAAGTGAACTAAAATTTTACACAAGTCTCATACCTAAACTCTTGTTCTGATTCTATGTCTTATGTCCAATTTTTCTCCAGATTTTCCAGTCCTTCTTCCTGTTTATGAGCTTGGTATTTATAGCCAATTTGATGGGTCCCTCCAATTTACCTTTCCACATATTTGTTCTTATCCATTCATTGGAACAAAGTGTAATCCCGCAAGACTTATTTGTATTTTCTGAAAGGTTTGATCATGCTTCCCGCAGGACTTAGCATGCGCATTGCTAATTTATCTTAGTTTCTCACTTGATATCCCGCAACCCTTTTGCGGATTTGTATTCATTTTGTTGTTTTTGGATTTGGATGAACGCTGCGGTCCTATTAAAATCATAGCATGTCTGACACGTGGTTCTTGAAAGTGGATTGTCATGCTTTAGTTCTTTTTGTTCCGCAACCTATAAATATGATATGTGTCTCTCATGCACCAATGCTCATCATTTTCCTTTACTGTGTCAGGCTTTCCCGCAACTTGAGTGTCAGTCAGGCAGCAAGGCTATCTGTTTCGAGCAGTGTGTCTTGTTTCCCGCAACCCTCGTGTCGATCATGCAACTATGCTGTTAGGTTCAAATCTTATCAAATTTTCATATGTCTGTTCAGTACTTCTCAAAGGGTTTTGTTTCAGTATTTCTCGTACCATTGTAACTCGTTACTTCTCCAATAGTTTTTGAACATGTGTAGTTTGGAATTTATTCCCTCACAATTTGCCCCCTTTTTTCTTTCAAATTTTGACACATGGCAAAAATTTAGAAAAGGAAAAATAATTATTACCTTTTTGATTTTCACACATGCAATAACTTCTCTTTCCAAGTATAGTTTTACTTTCTTCCGATTTTTTCGCTAGCAGTAACGTCTTTTCCCACGTTTTTGTCAGGTGGCGGTTTCGAGGTAATTAAATCTCTGATAAAGTTTCTCTCTCTTTCAGTTTTCGACGGTTCGTCCGTTTCAACTTTCTCCTATTTAATGTTGGTCATATCCCTCATTCCATTCTTTATATCATTTGTCTTCTTCTTCTTAAAGTTTTTGTGCTTTTCATTCTTCTGAGCTTTTCAAAGATTCTTCAGCGTCTTTTCATCCTCCCAAACTTTTGTGATCAAGAACTTTTGCATCGGGATCAAGTTTTCTGTTCATTCAATCATTAGATTTTCTTCTTTCTTTTGCTTCATTACAGGTAATCCTCTTGACTTTTTCTTTAATGTATTTGTTCATTTTTTTTAACTGAATCTTTTAGAGTAATCAGTGATGATGATAATGTTGATGATATTCTTGTTCATCTATTTATTGTTTTTTAGGGTGAATGGTGATATTGATGATGATGACGTTTTAGTTTTGATGTGTGGCTGCTCTATTATGATCTTTTCCTTCCCTTTATCAGTTGGCTGGTTTGCATTTTGATTTAATGAACATCTTGTTGTTCTTCTACGTTGTGATTTTCCTGTTTTGTGTTTGTTCTTAATCATGGTGTACTTATTTCTTCTTGTTTTCCTGCGTAAATAAAATTTTATCATGCTGGGAAGAATGATGGTAAAGTTACTGGTGATGCTTCTCGTCAGGATGATCATTCTTTAACTAGGAAGTCATCCCGCTATGCTGTGTCGAAGAAGAAGGGAGTAGATGGAGCTGGTAGTTCAAGAGGTCATCCTTCTAATTTAACAAGGCCCACAAACGTTCCTGTTGCGGCCAGCAATCCAGCTCCCAAGATTAAGCGGTCGCACGAAAGCTCGAGATTTAGGTCGATGGACCTTGAAGAATTTAAAGGGTAGCACAATCTTCAGCGATTCAAAGTTTCCTTCTATGATCATGAAGAAGACGAAATCTCATTGGAGATGATAGAAGGGTTTAAGTATAGCAACGGGAAGCTGTTAATTCCTGCTGGAGCATTGGATGCGGGCCTACATCTTCCTTTGTACCAGAATGAGAGTCCTTTTCAGTTTGAAGTTCTCGCAAGCCGCAGCAAATCCCTGCATGGTTTAGCTCGAGCCGTTACTCAATATAACGAGAATTGGTGGCGTGTGTTGGATGAATGCAGCATGCGAAGCCAAGGAAGAACTAACTTCACTTGTTACGTTCCCGATCCTACTGAACGTAAACATTACACGGTAGAAAACTTCCATGCTACATATGCGGACAACATAGCTACGAAGAATTATAAGAAATGGAGCGTTGGTCCGGGCCGCAAGGGTGGTGAAGGATTCCGTTTGCTATCGGAGATTGATAACTCCAAGATGAAATTCATCCCCGGGACGCAAGTTTCTTTAAAGGAAAAAATCCGTGAAGATCATGATTTTAAATGTTAGCGCACTCCTCTAGTCATTGAAGGTCCATGGATCTTCGGATTTGTCCCAGATAGCGTGGTTTACAGCCTTCTATCACATTTTGATAATTACTGTGCTTGGCAGTTGAATTTTATTGGTTTCAATTTTTCGGTTATCACTGTGGTATGCAAAGCTCTCTCTATCCTTTGGTATCATGCTTCTACCATTTTTTTTTTTTTTTTTTTTCTTTCAATAGCCGCAAGCTGACGAAGGTGCAAAAGGTTACGTGGGAGTCAAGCGCAAAGCCGCAACTCCCGTATAAAAGGTATTATTTTAATCTAATGATTTCTAATAATCCTTATGAATTTTATTTAATGAATTCTCACGGTGTATTGACAGGGTCAGAAGAAAGCTAAGAGTACTCCCTGCTCTTCTACTGACAGGGAGGAAGGAGAAATTCAAGACTCTCTCCCTCATCGACCAATTTTGAGAGGTGAGGGCAGCTCTGCTCCGGAAAGACATGAAGAAGAGCAGAACATACCACTGCAATTAACAAACTTTGAATCTGCGGATCAAACTGTTGTCGTGGCGGAAACTACAGATGCTGCGGTCAATTTTTCCCACAAAACTGTTGTTCATGATTCTTCTTTTCTTCTTCTACTCTCTCCCTTATTCGTTGATGAGCTACTTGAAGCTGCAACAAGTGAAGATGATTCAACTGATAAAGAAGGATCGCCTCATTCAAGGTGATCTTGGAAATGCTTCAGCAGAAGTGGATGTGCGAGCACATGCTGCGGTATCATATGAGCCAGCAGATACTAGAGCGGCGGGTGGTGTGCCCGTAAACACTTTGGTAGAAACTGGTCCTTCCATAGTTAACGTTGCAAGTGTGGCTGTGGCTGTTGCTGATGCAGTGCAGTCAAATAAAGAGATCCCGCAAAAGAATAAGGGCAAAGGAATTGCGGAAGATTCAAATCTCTTGGCTAAAGAAGAAGAAGCCTTCCGTTGTTTCATGTCAAAGGAGCTTCTATTGGTCCCAAGTGATTTCTTACTGGTGGAAGCGGATAGTCCTTCGGTCTCACATCTGCGGGAGTACATGCGGTCTGAACCGTATGACATGGTGAAAGACGCCTGGATAAGGTGCCAAGGTCAACCTGTCGATCCACCTTCTTCATAAGTCAACCTTCTTCTCTTGCGGAGACAATTGCGCTCGCGGATGGAGAAGTATATTCTTTCCAGCAACATGCTCTTCTGCAGGTATTCTTATTGTCTTTATATCCTTTGATTTCTCCTTATTTTTACTTTTATTTATAACTTTAATTCTTTAAATCGCAGCTTGCACGGGGTCAAAACGCCGCACATACATCGTACAAATTCTTCAAGGCGCGGTCCACGATGATGGAGTCCCAATTTAGGACTGTAAAAGATGAAGTTATGGGCTTGAAGCGGGGAAAATAACGCGCTTCGTCAGCAATTGCTTGATCTTCTTTTCCTCTCGTTACTTTTTCTTATTTTATTTTACTTGTTTCTGAATTACTTTATGGGATCAACGAGGATTCAGAAGTTATATCTAGGAATGTGGAGATCAACGAGGATTCAGAAGTTATATCTAGGATTCAGAAGTTATATCTGAATTACTTTATGGGCTTATGGCGTAGAAATACGCAGTTGAGAGATCATGTAGTGAGAGTTAACAATGAGAATGTGGAGATCAAGACAAGATTTAATGACCTTGTTGATAGTCATGATTTGGTCAAACTGAAGTACGATGAATTATAATCGAAGCATCGGATTTTATTTGAGGAGAAAATCCGCAAGAAAGTGGAGTTTGATGCTACTTTATCGTGGACTAAAGATTGTGTTCTTGAGGCGCGGGCACGATCTGATAGATTGGAAGAAGAGAACCGCAAACTTTGTGTAGAACGTCAGAACATCCTTGCGGGATCCTTTCGTTCCGGATCGTATCACAATTCTCAGCTTTCTTCGTACATAACTCACTTCATTAAAGACAGAGATAACTCAGCTTCAGAATCTCATGCTAAAGGGAAAGCCCTTGCGGATGCTCAAGCTAGAATCCGTAATTTATCTGATTCCGTTCTTCATCGTGAGAGTGACATTTTCCTTTTGCATAGAGAAGTAGGAAAGTGTATGTCTAAGTTGAATCAGTTGCCGAATACTGAAGTAGAGTATAATCAATGTCGCCAAAGTCTTCAACAACTCACTGCCAATTATGATAAGCTTTCGGGAGAATATGATTTTCTTGATGTCGCTAAAGATGCAATGGCTTTTGAATTAGCAGAGTTTGAATCCCTCGCAAGAGGTATCCTATTTTACCGTATATTTGAAGTTTAATATTATTCCCGCATTGATTAACCTGTTGCTTTTTGTTTCAGGTTTTGAAGAAAAGTTTAAAAATGCAGCCGCAAGAGCTGCCAAGGCTAAAGGGGGAACTTGGTGCTGCAAATACTAGGATGGAAGAACTCAACAAAGAACTAGAGCTGGCTTCTATCAAGGCTAATGAAGCGCAAACTCAGTTAGAGCTTGCCTTTATCAAAGCTAATGAAGCGCACACTCAGCTAGAGCTTTTATCCTCTAAAGTTAAAGGAGATGAGGACAAGTTGATGTATGAAGCTCTGAATAATTAAAGCCTTGTTCGGGACTTATCTTCAGAGAGAGGGAAGATAACTTTTTGGAAAATAAAAGTTCAAAGTTCCGAAGCTGAAGTAAATCAGTACAAGAAAGAGTTTGATAACAGAAAAACTTATATTTCTTGGTTAAGAGCCGAAACCCGAGTTTTAATTGCAAAAGCAATCAACAATACTCTTGACAAATTACAAGCCGATGGTTTTTCCAAGATCTACAATCGCAAAGATGTCCCTGATAATCCTTCTTTTGAAGCAGATCTTCCCGCACCTTAGTTTTCTTTGCTGTTGTTTTATTCTTTATTTCTTCCAAATTGTATTTGCACCCTCATTTTGCTTTGTATTTTTATCCCTGAAAAATAATTTATGAATATATATATTGATTGTTAGTGCATTGAATGAGTGTGAATTGATTAATCGCAAGGAAATTTTGTACCTTGAGTTACTTTGAGGGTTGTAGCGCATATCTAACTTCTCTCTGGACAGGAGGAAATTAGGATGCGGTCCCTAGAGCATCTCCTGAAATGGAGAGTAAATGATACAATAAATAATGTCATGTTAGGAATCTCTGTAGCGAAAGAACCAATAGTCATACACTCATAACATTTACATGGACTTTCTAGAGAGATTACATTCTGCTGCTTTATCTAGTATGAAACCAAATTATTGTATAATTGCATTGCTGGTTGTGAGCACTTCCTGAAGTGGAGAGTACATGATACAATAATTAATGTCATGTTAGGCATCTCTGCGGCGAAAAATCCAATAGTCATAGACATTCATATGGACTTTCTAGAGAGATTGCATTTGATCTGCTTTACCTATTATGAACGCAAATTATTGTATGATTGCATTGTTGGCCATGGGTAATATGGTTTGAGATATTGCGCGTTCCAAGGATGTCGTAAGATTTCTCCATTCATATTCCGCAAATGGTATGATCCTTGTCCCGGAATACCTTGTATAATGTAAGGTCCTCCCCATGTAGGTCCTCTCCACTATTGCAAGATGGGATTTTTCCCTAGTAACATCGAAGTAACGGTCCCAAAAAGGACCTCCGGTACAAAATTTTATCCCGCAACTGATAATTCACAGATTTTGATTGCACCTTCCTTGCCTCTTTAGTGCTTGCGGGAAAAATCCCATCTTGCAATTATTGACGTATTGAAATCCTCTAATCTTCTCCGGATAATTTATTTTCTGATTTTTGTGGAAAATTTGTATCATCTTTAATAGTTGCATCTTCGATATCTTCCCCAACTTCTTCCATGTTTTCGACTGCCCACAACTTAATTGACGGTTCATAAATGCGCCCAATTTTGACTATTGATGTATTCTGATCTTTTATTATTGAAGAAATAAATGCTAATGCATCGGCATGGCGATTCTTATCTCTGGATAAATGTCGAAAGATTATATTTGGAATTTGAGACGCCAACTTTTGCACCAGATTCTTGTATTGTATCAAATCTTCATCAGCGCTTGATATTTTAATTCAACCTGTCGAATTATCAATTGTGAATCACTTGTGAGTCGCACATCGCATATTCCTAATTCAATGATGAGTCGAAGGGCATGAACCACAGCCTCATACTCCACTATGTTATTGGTATGTTCGCCGAACTCAAGTCGGAACGCATGTACCATTCGGTCTCCTGTAGGAGTTGTAATCACAATTCCAATTCCCGCACCTTCTTTATTTCGTGCCCCATCAAAAAATACTTCCCATATGTGGGAATTTACAGAACCTAGAATATCTTGGGAATCATCATCTTCTATTCCTGGCAAACCTTGGATTTCAAAATCATCATCTAATGGTAAATCCGCAAGGAAATATGCTAGGACTTGCGACTTTTGTGTAGTTTGTATTTCAAATAAGATGTGGAACTGTTCCAGTTGTGCATTCATTTTTCTATTCTTCATACTTTTCCCACATTCTTTAGTAAAGACTCTAGCGGAGCTTTGCTTGGTACCCGTACATAATGTGTCAGAAAATACATGCGTAATTTCTGGGTAGCAAAAACCAGTGCTAAAATTAATTGTTCAATTTTGGTATATTTTCTTTCGGCAAGGTTAAGAGTTTTGCTGATGTAATACACTGGTTTTTCTACTTTGTCATTTGTTCGTACCAATACCGCACTTACAACATCTTTTGTTGCGGCTATGTACAAGGCGAGCACTTCTTCAGGTTCTGGCTTTTGTAGTGCAGGTAATGTGGCGAGATAAGCTTTAATATTTTGGGAGGCTTTCTCATAATTCTCGTTCCATACAAATTTATTTTTCTTTTTCAAGTTGTCAAAAAAGGGCTTACATTTGTCTGATGATCTAGCAATGAATCTGTTGAGTGCGGCCAAACAACCATTTAATTTCTGTACTTCTTTAATGTTCCTTGGAGATGGCATATCAAAAATTGCATGAATTTTTGCCTGATCAACTTCAATCCCTTTTTTGGTAACCAAATACCCCAAAACTTTTCCTGACGTAACCCCAAAAATGCATTTATCTGGATTGACTTTCATTCTCAATTTTTTTAAAGCCTCAAATATTTCTCTCAAGTCTTGTAAATGATCCTTTGAAAGTTTACTCTTTATAAACATGTCATCTACATAGACTTCAAGGGTGCGACCTATCCATGGTTTAAAAATTACGTCTACCAACCGCTGATATATTGCTCCTGCATTTCTTAGCCCAAATGGCATTCTGGTGTAGCAGTATAAACCGTGTGGAGTGAAAAATGCAGTGTGTTCTTGATCTTTTTCAGCTAGAGCAATCTGATTATACCCTGAATGCCCGTCCATGAAGGATAAAGCTTCATGTCCTTTAACAACGTCCACCAACTGATCAATGCTGGGAAGCGGATAACTATCCTTTGGGAATGCCTTGTTTAAGTTGGTGAAGTCTGTGCAAATTCTTACTCCCCCATTCTTTTTTGGTACAATCACCATGTTTGAAATCCAAGTTGGGTATTGCACCTCTCGAATAAACCCTGTATCCATGAGCTTTTTTAATTTTTTTCAACTAAAAAATGATATTCGGGTGCTACTTTGCTTATGCGTTGCCGAAAAGGCATACTACCCGGATGTATATGCAACTCATGTCGAAAAATGGTTGTATCTATGCCTGGCATGTCCTCCATCTTCCATGCAAAAATATCCACATAATCTCTAAGTAGAGTGACCAAATCAAACTCCCTTTCTGCTTCCATCAGTGTTCCGATCTTAATCATTCTTGGGAAATCTTTTGTTCCTATGTTGATATTCTTAGTTTCTTCAATTGCTGTAAAAGTAGATTTGGGAGCTACTAAAAATGTGGGAGTCCCCTTTAATTGCTATGCTGGAAGACTACTCTCATCAACTTTCGAAATGCTTTCCTCCATCGAAGTACTTTTATTTGTCTCTTTTTCTACCTCACTTTCCACTGTCTTAATCAAATATTGGCTTAGGGCTTCTTCTTTATCCTTCATCTTTCGTTCTTTTTTCCTATTTTGTTGCTGCTGTACGCGTTCTTCATTCATGCGGATTTCTGCAAGAATACAAGATTTTGCTACATTCTGATCTCCTTTTATCTCCATCTCCCCTTGCAGCGTCGGGAATTGCAAGTATTGGTGATATGTTGAAGTTACCCCTTTCAACTGATGAACCCATTGTCTACCAATGATGGCGTTATATGGAGATGGAGCCTCCACTACACTGAATTTAGTCAGAATACTGATCGGTCCAGCCGTAACATCAAGTAAAATTTCCCTTTTGGTTTTGAGGCTATCCCATTAAACCCATAGATTGTGTAGCAAGATGGTGTAAGCTGATCATCTTTTAATCCAATTTTCTGGAAGGTATCATAAAATAATACATAAAAAGAACTGTCTCCATCCATAAGAATTTTCTTGACATTCCATCCTGATACAGGTAGAGTAAGCACCAACGGATCATTGTGCGTTTCAATCTCCTGATCAACCTCGTCCGCTGAGAAAGTTAGCGGGGAAGTCATCCATTCTTCTGATGTTTCAGTAACTCTTCCCGCAACTTTGAAGACTTCATGACTGTGAACCCTTTTATGCAGCTTCTTATCAATAGCTACACTCATAGATGATTGACCCGATTCAGAATAGGAAATCATATCAATAGTTTGATCATTTTGCGGAATATTTACTGTTTTTCCCATATTGTGCCTTGGTGGAGGATCGGGCAAATAAATAAATTCTTTGAGCTCCCCCATATCAATCAATTTTTGAACTAGCATCTTCAAATTTCTGCATCGGCTTGTGGAGTGGCCCTGATAGCAATGAAATTCACAATACTCCTTCGAATTCAGTGTGTGTGAAGGCTTATTTCCTTTTGTCCATGGCCAATGAAAATCTTGCATGTTCTTGATTGCATTTAGAATTTGTGGGTAACGGGTGTTGAGTTTAGTGAAAAATTTCTCCTCTAATTGGCGGATAAATCTTCCTCAGCATCTGTCTTACCTCGTTTTGATTCAATGTCAGGATTTTCTCCCGCAAACCTTTTTCCTGAACTTGTTGATGGTTCTACAACATTTTCCCTGTTGGTATCCCTCTGATGCTGGGATATTATTCTCGGAATGCTTTTGAATATCCTGCAATCTTGCACATTTTTCAACAATATCCCTGAGGTCCCCTTCGGTTTTCGGATTTTTATCATGAATATCAACAAAGAGTGTGCTTTCTCGGTTGGCTATCCCCCATTTGTAGCAGTTAATAGCAATTTCTCGAGTCATATCTCCTACTGCTTGACAGATCGTCTGACATCGATCCGCGTAGTCTCGGATGGTCTCCTCTGTCCAAGATGCCATGGAAAATAACTTGTCCACACATATATGTCTCTAGGAACTTGCGGGTCAATTGTGCGTAAGAATGCACTGATCCTTCCGGAAGATTATCATACCACGTTAAAGCTGTCCCTTTCAAGCTTGACGGAAAATACCGACATATGACTACATCATCTCGTTCCCACCGGGCCATGATGCGGTTGTAGTATTTCAGGTGAGTCGCTGGATCCTTTGTCCCATCATAGCATTCGAAGATGGAAAGATTGCACTTATGCGGTATTGATGCATATGCAAGGTGTGGTGCCAACGGTGTTCTTCTGGCTTCTTTTATCACTTCTTCAAGTCGTCCTCCTTATTTATTTTTCAAATTTGATTTCTTCTCGCATTTGTTCCATGTCCTCACAATATTTTTGCCATCTGTTGTTTTACAACTTGGAATCATCAAAATATAATCTATCAGGTTCATACAGCTGACGTGCGGGTTCTACTACCATCACTCTTTGATCTTTATTGACTTTTGCTTTTCTTCTTACGGGTCTATTGGAGCTTGCTTCTTGCCCCTGTATTCTAGTTATAGATGGTTCCGCATCATATTGGGCTTTTTGTTTGAGCATTTTGTTTTCTTGGGTCAAAAGTGAAATTTTTTCTACACAAGTCTGTTGTACCTTGCGCATCTCATTCATTTCTTCCATTAATTGATGAATATGGTCAACACTATTTTGAGATATTTCTCCAGATGATTGATTAGCTGTCTGATTTACAGGATTGTTTATTTAGCATTCATGGGTTGTGGCCCTTGTGATTCTTCCACCATTTCCCTTTCTTGAGGAATCTCTATTTCCAGACTCCCTAAATTCCCTATATTTTAACATCTTGATCTTGCATGGTTTTATTTGTCACTGTTTCCATTTATGTAATCCCTTTTGAGATATTGTAATTTCTTCTTGGCTCAGTCTTATGTTGTTGTAGGAGTTTCTTTATCAATATTCTAAAAGAGATCAGATAATAAGTTATGTGTGTCAAAAGATTTATCATTCGTAATAAGTATATAACGCAATTTGATTGATAGAAAATATCTAAATAAGATTTAACATATAACATATAAACTAGATAATTTTCTGATTTACCTCAGATTTTATAAGCCCAAGTGCTGATAAATCAATAGCAAGTTCGGAAATTCAATTCAAAACTTATTTCACTGTTTTAATAAGAATCAAAAATTAGTTTAACGTAAAAATCAAATACAAGATAGACGTAACACAATTTTTGGTGAGAATTTATGAGCTAAAGTTTCAAATCCATGGTTAAAAGAATAACTCGGGTAATTCAACATATATGAGAAGTATGAAATAAAGAAATATTGTATATGAACATAATAACCAAATATATATAAACACCAACTGATTAATTCGGAATAAAACTATATGCAAAGTTTTTACAATACCACTTTGAATCGTTGTATTTTTAAGGAAAAGAGTTTTCTAATATAACAAGATTCAAGATTTTAAAGATAAGAATTTGGACAGGTAGAATAAATTCTTTAATCTTCCCTGTTTCTAGCGCCAAATTGTGATTACCAAAAATCTTGCATCTTTGGATCGCAACCAATAAAATTTGAAACATAGTAGAGTTTGATATCTTATCATAAAATCAACTCATATCATCAATTAGAAGGTGATAATCAATCTGAACAAGAAATGAATTGACTCAAGTATTTAACGTGGTTCGACAATCAAATTGTCTACATCCACGGGTGATAAAGATTTGTATCATTTTTATTATTCATCATCATAAGATACAAAAGGATGATATTCTATAAAATTATAATCATGTTAAGCAAGGAACAAGTGAACTAAAATTTTACACAAGTCTCATACCTAAACTCTTGCTCTGATCTACGTCTTATATCCAATTTTTCTCCATATTTTCCAGTCCTTCTTCCTGTTTATGAGCTTGGTATTTATAGTCAATTTGATGGGTCCCTCCAATTTACCTTTCCACATATTTGTTCTTATCCATTCTTTGGAACGAAGTGTAATCCCGCAAGACTTATTTGTATTTTCCGCAAGGTTTGATCATGCTTCCCGCAGGACTTAGCATGCACATTGCTAATTTATCTTAGTTTCTCACTTGATATCCCGCAACCCTTTTGCGGATTTGTATTCATTTTGTTGTTTTTGGATTTGGATCAACGCTGCAGTCCTATTAAAATCATAGCATGTCTGACACGTGGTTCTTGAAAGTGGCTTGTCATGCTTTAGTTCTTTTTGTTCCGCAACCTATAAAGATGATACGTGTCTCTCATGCACCAATGCTCATCATTTTCCTTTACTGTGTCAGGCTTTCCCGTAACTTGGGTGTCAGTCAGGCAGCAAGGCTATCTGTTTCGAGCAGTGTGTCTTGTTTCCCGCAACCCACGTGTCGATCATGCAACGATGCTGTCAGGTTCAAATCTTATCGAATTTTCATATGTCTGTTCAGTACTTCTCAAAGGGTTTTGTTTCACTGTTTCTCGTCCCATCATAACTCGTTACTTCTCCAATAGTTTTTGAACATGTGTAGTTTAAAATTTATTCCCTCACAGACTGGGTGCGTGTTATCGCCCCAAATTTGCACAATTAAATGGCAGAAAATGATTCATTGAAATTTTAAGAAAAATCAGTTGCAAAAGTAAGTTAATCAAATCTAGTAGGAAAGACACCCTTAAATGTTAAATATAATTCGTTTACTTGATGGACTAGATTATAGAGGGGCGAACTTTGGCTGATCCACCTGAAACGCACCGTAGAAACCGTGATAATACTCGTAGTCTGGGATATGGTCCCAATTGTGAAATTTGTAAAAGCTAGCCAGGCCCAAAACAAGCCTTTTTAGGCCCTTATGGGCCACCCTGCAAGTTTTTAGCAAAACCACTTGAAAGTGGAAACTACTACTAGGCTCTTTTTTCCAGTTTTTTTATCGTGAAATGCACCGTTCAAAAAACTCAACGGTGCTCGTTAATATTTTGAAAAGATCATCTGAAAGCCCATTATTTTAAAATTAAGTTTTATCGAGCGTTTTTTTCTTTTCTTTTAATGTCTAAAGTATCATTTCCTTCAAAGAGAGAGACGAGATACTAGGAAAGTGAGAGATCGAGAGTTGGAGAGGAGATCTTCAACTGGGATATCGATATCATTCATCATTTTTAGGTTTCTTTTCCTACTAAGTTATCTGTTGAACCTGTTAGAAAAGGTTATTGGGGTGATAAGATTGGTAAACCACGTATTGTTCCTTGTAAGGTTGCTGGGAATGTGTTTCTGTTACATTGACCAAGCTTCCGCAATTTCAGAATCTTCCTACCGAATGGCCTGTCCATTTCTTTTAGAAAGAAATTATGTTCTAATAAGCAAATATGACATGGTAGTTCTATCATCATCTATGGGTTCGAATCTAAGAGAAATTCTAGATAATGTTTTAAGAATCTTGGTGTTGGTATTGCTGCTGCTATAGTTTCTAGGAAGGCTTTGCAGTTTGTTGGTGTAGATACCTGAAATTGGGTGAAGGGGTAAAACTGAGAATTAAGGTATTAAATGTGAGTTGCAGGAGGTTAAGCACGAACCAATGTAGTCCATACCGGATTTCGGTTCGTACCGGTCGAGAGCGATACACTGGTACGCCTTTGTACCGGGAAATTTCGGTTTTAAATATCGGCGAAATATCGGTCCATTTTATACCTATAATTATATGAAAAAAATACTAGTTCACATTTTATAACTATAAATATATTTTAACACGTTATAACAAACGTTTTTTCATAAATTTTAGAAAGAAAAACTCGTACTCATCCAAAATATATAGATCCGTAGATTTCATACAAAGTTCAAACTGGAAACACAAGAGAAACAAAAACAACTTCAAAGTTTACCGTCTAAAGTGCTAATTAAACAAGGATATTACAATTCTAATCAAGATAATTAGATTCATTATAGATATCATCAATTGTATTTACTCCATCACGGTCATCACCAAGTAGTCCTCTATCAGTGTCCAACATCAATTGATCAGTATCGTATCTATCAAGGTCAGTGTCAGTTGGATAATTAGACTTACGTCGAGAACTACAAACTGGCCCACTTACTTCACCAACATTCTCCTGCAAATCATCCAAAGTTACATTATCACCTTCCACAGCCAAGTCATCCAAATTTTGTGGATCCAACCATTCATCATTTTCATCATGTTCATCCAAAAAAATAGGATCACGAGCTTTCCCATCATTTTTATATTGTTGGATTTCTTTGTATCGACGCTGCAATTTCTTGTTATATTGGATAAAGACACTATCATTCAATTTCTGTTGTTTTATGCAATTTTCGTTTCTTTGAGTGCAACTGAAATACGAAAACGGATGACATAATAGATAGTAAGCAAATGATAGAATAAATATGTGCATTTCAATATGACAGACAGATAGATAGAACTAAAACAGACAGACAAACAACCAGACAGAACTAAGACAGACAGACAGAACTAAGACAGACAGGAAGACAGACAGACAGAACTAAGACAGACAGTAAGCAGTATGACAGAACTAAAACAGACAGTAAGCAGAACTGTTATAGCTTATGGTTCAGTAAACAGATGACAAAATAGATAGGTGACAAGTCAGATGTCATCAAAGATGAGAATACTTACATTCTCAAATGTGCTCCAGTTTCGCTCACATTGGGAAGAAGAACAAGTCAGACTCAATACCCTGATTGCAAATTTTTGTAGGCATGAGACATCGATTCCGCCGTATGTAATCCACAAATCATCTTCATAAGTACATACAAAGTAGTTAGTAAATACAAAGTTATATAACACAAACGTAATCATATTTTTAAAACTAAACATAACAAACTTACGAGTTTGATCTTTATCTCTTCTTCTTATGCAAGACTGACTTCCCAAGATCCTAATAACATCACTATATTGTCTCAATTCACTTGTAGCTTGATCCAGTTCATCTTCATTGGTAATTAGCCTTTGTATTGCTTTATGAAGACCCTTTTTGATTTCTCTATACTTTGGATCATTATCCATCTCACGAGCTTCGATCTTGTAGAATATTGAAGGATTCAAATAATAAGCCGCACAATGTAGAGCATGATTAAAGTTTTTCTTCAATCTTTTCTCAAAGACAGCCTGAATTATAGCCTAAGTATTTGTATCTTTACTGAAATTCTTCTCGAGTTGATCCCATGCTATTCTCATTGCATCAATCAAATAAAGCATTGTAGGTTTGAGCTCAATATCCACTAACCTTACAACCTTAACAAAAGGCTTTAGCACACTACAAGAGTAATCAACATCTGCCCAAAATGTACTACTTCGAAATTTTTTAAGTACATTAATTCCTACATTTTCTTTTGCAAACCTACTTCTCGCCCACTTATTATTCACAAACATCATTTGAAAAGGGGTTTTATACTTCTGGAGACTTTCTAGTGTGTAGTACTGAGTTACAAATATAGTCTTTGTGGACCTATGTAAGTCTTCACCTGTCATCTCCCTCATCAAACTCAATACTTGAAAGTGAGCATAAATATAGGTAACGAGTCTCTTACCTAATACCACGGCTTTCTTGATTCTTGGCATCTTGGAACCAAGCTCTTCTAACATCAACTGAATGCAATGAGCAACACAAGGAGTCCAAAACATATTTTTGGAAAATCAATCATTAAGTCTTTCTCTGCCTTTTTAAAGTTGGAACCATTATCTGTAATGAACTGAACAACATTATCTTTCCCAACATCATTAATTACCTCTGTTACAAGCTCACATATGTAATCAACATCATTGGTTCTGTTTGACGCATCTACATACTTAAAGAAAACTGACCGTTTCGGACAATTCACCAAAAAGTTAATAAGATGTCGCTTTTTCCCATCCGTCCAACCATCAGACATAATAGAACATCCAAACCTCTTCCAATGTATCCTAACTGTATCAACAAACGTCTTCATTTCATCTAATTGTTCCTTGAAAAGATTTGTACGAATCTGACGGTAAGATAGTGGAGGCATAACTAACATCAAAAGAAAAACATAAAAAACAGATCCAGTTAACAACTAGTCAGATTCAAAGTGAAGAATACATAGTGAAGTATATTTCTGAATTACATCAGTTTCTAAGTAGACTAACAAGTACATGTCTGAAAAGTTGGGTTGGGCTAGTTATACTAATTGTCGAACTGTTACCCATTTACAGTCAAATGATGGGGAAAACAAGCATAACAAAATAATTTTATTTGAAGTGAATCTATATTCCCTACATGTCAAAGCTAGTGTGATTTTTCCTAGGACAAGTATGAGAAAAAACATGTTATCTATTAAGCTACACCTAGGAAAATGCAGTAGTAACAGCTTGATCAGGTGCTTGTAAACATCTACTGTACTAACAACAAAGACATAAGAATTCATATTTTTTATCAGGCGTCTTTTCATTTCGAGAAGCAGCATATGAAAAAACAATTCAAAGAAAACAATGTATTGCTCAAGGTTTAGGAAAAATAAACAAAACTTGTACTTTTTAAACATGTATGATCAGGTTGTTGATGACTCAATACAAAACAGATAGAAAGATCTTTGCTGCAACTTCACTTACAATAACAAAAACCTGAATTTGTGAAAGGAGAACAGGAAAAAAACAATGACATAACCGAAGACTGAAGAACATAAGCTGTTGGCATGAATATGCAGTAGTGGCACATGTGAAATATAATTTATCATAAGCTACAATGACCTTCTACTGTACTAAGTTCTCCCAAGAACAATAAATAAATGAAAGCTCATACTCACAAGGGCAGTTGCAATCTGCACATCAAATACAAAACAAGTTAAGTTATATACAAGTTAAGTTAAGCCAACTGCATACCTTTCCCATATTCGCCAATTGCATAGATCATTTCTTTGAAACTTGGGCAACGAACGGTTTTAAAAGATATTGAATTCTCAGTCATCCAAGCTGAAATGCTTTTCCATGCAGTTTTTAGTAACTTCTCTTTCGCTAAACTGTTCCTTTCAAGAGTGGCCTGCTGAGTTTTCGCGTGATCTGTCTTCATGAATGAATCCACTGGACCTTTACTATTACTTTGGCCTATTCGTTGTCTTTTCTTAGTTTGTACAACTAGTCGACTAACACTACCACTGCCCTCTTTTTCTTGCTCCTCAATATCAGTATCAGCATCAGATCCTTCATCTGAGTTTGTGTGCTGATATAATAAATCAACATTATCCCTATGAGTTTTTCTGGTCCTCTTTACGGAATCTTCCTGATTAAGTTTTTTTATAATATCAGTTGTTGCACTACCATATGGTTTAACATTCCCTGACCTTTGTAGGATATGATGCTTAAGCCTAGTGATTCCACCACCACGGATTTCTTTCAAACATAATATACAAGTAATCCAGGTTGGATGCTTTGGATCTCTGCGTTCACCCTATTGCCATGCTATATCTTTGGATGGTGTGTCTTTCGTTGGTGTGTCTTTCGTTGGTGTAGAAGATGAAGGCAACAATGAACCACATGTAGAGGGTGTAGTGCATGAATGGATGCATTAAAAGAATCCATAATCACCTAATTCACAACCTAAAGTAACAAAATTGAAACAAAACAAGTTAATACAACATTTTAATTAACTGAACATTTAATTCAACAAAACAACTGTACCTTTCTGAATTACATCAGTTTATAAGTAGACTAACAAGTACTTTTAGAGGTTACAGGGAAAACCAAACCATAAGCAAGGTAAAGAACTAAAATATGGCAGGAAATGATCAAACTGGCTAAGATCAGACAAGAATTAAAGTGAATGTAAATTCAACTTGAGCATTAAAAGACAAAGCTTAAGAGGTGGAAAGTAGATTAAACATGAAGGTTCTCTAGACTGAAGCAAAAGGGATATATCTAGCTTATCAGATAATACACATGGAGCAGAAAGACTTAGGCAGGCAGACTACAACTAGCAATAATCATTAACAACCATACAAGCATACATAGTCATACAAGCAAACATAAAAGGTATACACAATGATCATACAAGCAATGATATTAGAGCAAAAATCTAAAAACACATAACACAATTGAAAGCTCATACTCATAAGGGAAGTTGCAGTCTGCAGATCAAATACATAGCTGGTCGTGTCGTAATCAACCAAAATAATCGAGTTCTTACTTTCTAAAATAGAATGAAGTTAGGGATAAGAACAAGTTCGTTACCACAAGGAGGCCGAGACTATCACTAATTTTCAGTCACATATGCAACTAAAAGGGGGGTTTGTTGTTTTAAACTAAATAAACTAAGGCAATACGCAAGTAAATAAGGATGTGAAATAAAGAGAAAAAGCATTGGTTAGAGATTTCGTCTTCTGTTATCCAACATGTTATCAATCAAAGCATACTCAACATTCATGCATTAATAATACTAATAACCCTAAAGCATCCTATCGCAGGGCTACTTCGGCAAAACTTCTAATATCATCGGAGAGGGTATCGCGCACTCTCCGAATTCTTAACACCGGATAACTCGATGTAAACACCAAGTTTAACCCAATGAAAGCAATGGTCTTTGTGAGTTGAGGTTATTCTAAATAACCCGATGCATCGCGCAACTCGGATTTAATCTAGGTCAAGCTTCTACACATACTTGCATGGCAATTTTCAGTATTGTTAACAAATATGCTATACTACTTGTGACTAGAGTCTTTCGACAATTCCGGATCGAAAACTCTAGTTTAGTTGTAGATATCAATGCATGCTCATTCAATTTGCAACTTAAACAAACACACAATCAATCATACATGGCATTATAATCAGTAGAACATGAATAATATTAGTAATAACATGAAATTATGAGATATGCGCCATTCAATTAATAAACATGTCTTCAAACTTCAGATTACATCCCTAACCAATATGAAAGGTTTAGCTCATTATGGGTTTCTTAAAACCCATTGAAAATAATTAAAAGATACAATCAAACCCGGAAAGAGTACGAAGAATGATTCCGGCTCCGAAGCGCAGCTGCAAAGATAGCCAGCAGCCTCTAGAAACGCATGTAGCCTTTTCTTTCCTTCTGTTTTCTTCCCCTGTATGTTTTTGTGTTTCACCGTGTATATCCCCTAAAACTCCTGGATACTTTAGTATTTATATGTGTACTTAGCCAAAAATCCGAAATTAGTTGCGTGACCACTTGTGTTTTCAGCCTTCTCCGAAAATAGTTGCGCCAGGCCAACTTGTGGCCTTTTTCCGAGTTTTGCTGCGTGTAGCCTTTCCTTCCTTGTCCCAAACTCTCCTTTTCCTACAAGAACTCCTAAAATTGTTGCGTGTGTGAATTTGTCCATCCATCCCTTACGTGAGTCTGTCCCAAGCCTTTGTTACTTGAGTGGCTTCCTCTTTTCTAGCTATTTTAACGTGAGAAATCTCCACTATTTGCTGTCCCACTTTTGTCAAAACGAATCCCATAAGAAGAGCATAAGATATTCCTTATAAAACTTGAGTTAGCCACTTTTACAATCCTAGTAGAACTAGGAAATGTGCTAAGTTTCCTTATTCCACTCCAACAAGATATATCAACTCCAAATTCTTTCCTAATCCCATATGACTTCCCCAAGCTAGCTACTACTCCACCAAGGCTAGCCACTAGCCCATCAAACCACTCTAGCACATCCAACTCGTCACTTAGCACATTAGCACATACGGTTCAGCCAACTTAGCGCCTGGGCGCTAACAGCACAAGCTAGTTTGCCACCATGTGGCTTTGCCCATAACTTCCTCATACGAGATCAGAATGACCTCGTTCTTTCGCCGTTGGCTTCATAATTAAATTTCCTACACTGTGGATGGTGAAAGTCCTAAATTCAGAAGAGTTTTACTGGCTCCTCGGTAATTCTTCTCATACAGCTCCAATCTGCGGGTTTCTGAACTGTAACCTGAAAAGACAACTAAACTTCGCAAGTAATAATAAAACATAGTAATTCACTCAAATATAGCAAATAAGGGTCAGGAAAAACTACTTAAAATATATGATATATGCACCTATCAATAGCAAGTTAAGTTATATACCAGTTAAGTTAAGCCAACTGCATACCAGAACAAGATTGTAAGCAAACAGATGAATCCATTTACACTAAACTACCTGTTGAATCAATGAAAAACAACAGAAAACACAACCAAACCATTATCCAAATATTGGGTTTTTAGCAGAATCATATATTGGGTTTTAAACAGAAACAGGGAACCCTAAATTGTGAATAATTAAAGAGAACAAAAATTAAGTAGAAAATATAATCAAAGGTTAATACTAAAACAAAAAGCAACAAATTGGAAGAAGAATACCTATTAAATTCGTGGGAAGAGAATAAAAAGAGGTGGAAGAAGAAAAAGATGAGAAACCCTAATTAACAAGTTAAATGAGATTGGGATGGAGGTGTTGAAACAAACGCGTTGAGGGTTTATGTTTCAAATATAAATGGGAGAACAATTGAGAATCTCTAACTACCCAAAGAAAAACCAGAGAGATTGAAGAGAGAAATGAAGAGATGGAGGCGCAGCAGTGCAGCAGAGAAACGAAGAAAGAAGAAGGATCGATAGCTATTATTTTTCTGTAGCGAATCTGGATCGTTGGATTTAATTCTATCTAATCTAACGGATAAATTTTTTTTCGGAAATATCGGGATAAACCGGTATTGGTACATATCGGCCGATTTTTTTGGTCAAATACCGTACCGCCGGTATGGTGTGTTTCGTTTCGGTTGATGCCCGATACCGGTAAAATCGGCAAAATATCGGCTGTACCAGCCGGTATGGACTACACTGGTACGAACAATCTTCATCTAAGCCAAGAAACATGGCCTTTCGAAGACTGCTTCAGTCATAAGAGAGAGATCCATGGATGGTCTAAGGGACGGAAGCAGATAGAAAAGAGAGATAATACTAATATAATTTTGATTATATGGATATTGTTTTTTGCTAAGCTGATGTGTTTAGAATAACCGATTGTTACCGTATTTATAGGTGCAAAAACCCTTATCTCAAGTCGGTGAGATAAGGATGAAGTTACATGAGGAGCACTCCTTTCGTAGTTTAAGGAATAATTAAGGATGAACTGAGTTTATCCTTTGATTCTCGTATCCACCTCGACTTATTGTTCTCTTTAACAATAACAAATATAGTTGAGTATTTCCCATAAGTGTCGTAGACCTCCATACCAAAACTCTAATGATATCCTCACATTTGTGTGACTTAGTGAGCCTTCGTGATGACGTGTTGGTAAGGTACCAACAATATTTGTAGCCGACGTTGGTTGACATAGAGGATATTCCCTGATTTGTGGGTTTTGAAAAACTGAGTCATGTGGAGAGCACAAGATGACATGAAGATCCTGTGTGAGATGCGAGAGAAGATGAGTCTCAGTCTCAGTTTTTCACGGGCGACCATGTATGTCCTATGGGGCCGAAATCTGTCGGTGAGTCTTTTCTGATAAATGTGAGAGATTTGGGGCCTATAATGGAGGATGGGGCTTATGTATGAGGTTCGGCACGCCTGAATCTCGTGTCTATACGAGATAGAAATGATTTTATGGGGATCAAGGATCATGAAGTCAACAAAGACATTCTCATGAAGCCGAGAGTGAGGCTTGTATATGTGCACAAGAGTGCGTTTTGTTTACGTGAGATTGTGTAACACATAACATGATCACTGAATCTCACGGGGATGTTACTAGTGATCATTCGTGAATTGTGTTCATATGTGGAACATACTTGATCAGTGTATCTCGTGGAGATATACTAGGATTCAATCACGAGGCTCACTAAACCCGGGTCTCTCTTGTGGAACCGAGAGATGATTCCCAATCATCAGGCCGGGAAAGAAGTCTCACTCATGAGGCCAAGATTTGGATTTGGGCCTATGAGTCTATGTTTTTTGGTTAAACTCAAACCAAATCTTAAAATAACCATTTTCCCCTTGCTGTAAAACTCATCATCTAAATTAATTCCCCCATACTCATTATGGAACCGTAATTTGTTGCATGATGAGTATATAGATGGTGCCTAATTTATTGAGAAACACTTGATCCTTTCTCGTCGAACTGTCTTAGGCATATGCGTGTGAGGCTAGGGTTTCACTTTGTTGACTTTGCATGCTTCGTCTGATATAGCATGATCTCGAAGTAAGCTTTGTCTTCCATGAAAATTTGATTTAGTATAATTGTATACGAATTGTTGTTATGCCTATACCATGGTTGTGAGTAGTAGCTTTTATCATGAAAAAGGAATTGAGTCCCCGTTTAGTGACTTGAGCGTGAGCCTAAGCTTGAACTTGAGCTTGATGTTATTTAAACATGAGGAATGCCTAACTCATAGAATTGAGGCTTTGTCACGAGCTAATTATGGATCATCTTTTCTAAAGTAGGATTTACTATGTCAAAACCTTAAGTTTTTTTTACTTCACTGGCCTATAACCGGCCATGGGGTATGCATTACTGAGAATATGAGGGAGCACCACTTTGTTGAAGCTTGAAGCAGATGGCGTACGTGAATAAGGCTTGAGCATGCCTCTAGCTCAATTGTGGAAGGTCGTGGGCGTAGATTCCTTTTTTAACCGGCTAGGAACCGGCTGAGGCTTATTCTTTTCCATTTGAATATAACTTTTGACATGCTATAAAGGTTTCTTGGTGAACGACATCTTTTCCATGGGTCTGAGACTTCTTCAGAAGTTTGTAATGATCAAATCCTTATCTTGAATGCATAAAATTCTGAATTAGATTTTGTATTATCCGAAAGGGAAAATGGGTCTATTGCTCAAGATTCCCTAAGTTATGGTTCTAGAAGACATGTAAAAATAAGAAATAGGTGAAATGGACACAAAAAAAACAAGACAATTATGTCCCTCATCTTTATATTTGTTTCTCTTTTATCCTTTGTCTCTCCAATTTAAAAACAAATCACAAAAACATTCATAACTTTCAAAATATATATCCGATTTTAATATAACTTATATTTTTGGAAAGGGTTTTAAATTATCTACAAAACAAGATGCATTGTTGATAGTAAATTCAAAAGTTTTTTTCCGAAAGAAAATAACTAGGATGAAACTAGTTACGTCCTGAATTAAAATAAAATAGAAAAAAGTTATTCAAAAAATAGCTTGGATGAAACTGGGTGCATGCTGATTTAAACTAAGAAAATAAAAAATATTCGAATAATAGCTAGGATGAAACTGGTTGCATTCTGGTTTAAAATAAAAATTGAAAAAAAATATTCGAAAATAACAATGATGAATCTGGTTGCGTCCTAACTTGAATCTGTTTTCATCCATGTTTATACTAGTATGAAACTAGTATCATCATGCTCAAAACACTCTCAAAAGATTGGACATGGTTCAAAAGTGCTTGAGAAGAAGAAAATAAGCTAAAAATAATTAAACATGAAATCTGCAACGTTTTCTGGTGTTACAGATTAACTGTTGCAATGAAGTTGAAGATAAACGTTGCAAAGATGAAGATAAACGTTGCTGATTGGTTGAAGAAACTGTTACAGCTGAAGATAAACGTTGCAAAGTTGAAGATAAACGTTGCTGATTGGTTGAAGAAACGTGCAGCTGAAGATAAACGTTGCAAACCTAAATATAAACGTTGTTGATGGGTTGAAGAAGCCGTTGCCTTTCTCTGTTCATCCCATCTTCTTCTTCAGCAGCAGCACATATTTTCTAAATTGATTTTTTTCGCTCTTTTTAGCTTCCTGAGCGATATTTCTGAATGGGAACAGACCGAACAGAGCAAGCGTGTCTGATTATTGGAAGGCAACCGGAAATGACAGGAAAATTGCAGCTTTTAGAAGCAACCAAATAGTTGGAATGAAGAAAACTTTAGTATTCTACAAAGGAGACATCAAATGGCAGTAGGACTGATTGGATCATGCATGAATATCGCCTTGTCGATCCAGGAACTACGGCTTCTGATATCGTACAGAGAAAAAACTTAACCCAAGTAAGCTTCAGAGGGGAAAGATGGTAAACAAGGGTATTTTAGTACTTGGAATATAAAAAATTAGTTATAAAATTGGATGAAATAGTCTATTTGGATATTAAAAAAGTATCTTAATTATCTTTGGGTATTCAAATAGTATTTACTTTTACATATCTTCTATACCCATAAAAAATATATGGATTATGAGACCAATTAACTATATCCGAAACCTTAATATTTTCTTTATTAGCGTCATAAACTCCTGGAGATATAGAGGGGCATGCGTGAGATATATGAAGGTATATGTAGTGTTGAACCGACGTATTAGAGCAATGACGCGCATGAATAAGAGCTTGGTTATGCTCCTAGCTCAATTTTAGGAAAGTTACATCCTAACTTTCTTTATTTGAATCAAATTCATTTTTTGGTTGAATTAAATAGTTTTTTTTTATTAGAAAAATTAGGAAAATACCCAATTATGAAGGAGTTGGGAAAATGCTCCATTTGTTGGATTTTCCATCCAACCAGGTTAAGTCACATACGTGGACTTACACATGCGGGAAAAAAAAATACCTTCAAAATTTATGGTTTTATTTTTGTTTAATTTTTTCTTTAGTTTTTTTTTTTTTTTTTTACCTTTTTATATTTTGTGAAAATAATCCAACATTTACAAAAGAAATCCTAAAATGTTTTTTTTTCGTAATTTTCTTTTAATATTATTCTTTTCTATTTTTTAATATTTTTTTTTTATTTTTTTTTTGCTACAGTTGGATTATTGAAAAAAAGATTAATTTTCTTACATAAAAAAATATAAAAACAAAAAACAAAAATTAAAATAAAATAAATAAAACCATGAAGTGTAAACTCTGAACTTTGAACCCTGAGTTTTAAAGGGCGTATTTGTCTTTTTTTTGCATGTACGAACCCATACATATGATTTAGCCTGGTTGGATAGAAAATCTAACGGAATGCAGTATTTTCCCAACTCCTCTAGAACGGGACATTTCTCCAAAGTAACACTTAATTTTGGGACATTTTCCATATTATCCCCTTTTTATTTGAATCAAATAACTTTTCTTATTTGAATCAAATACTTGAAAATTTATGGAATTTCTCGTTTGAAGTAGGATTTGAAGAAGGAAACCGTGTAATAACCATATTTGGGTGTGACAACTTGTGTGGTCATTCCTCCATGCCTTGGTCGTGAGATATATGCATACAAACTTCTTTTCTTTACATAATTAGTTGCATCATTCTCTTTTCTCTTCTAAAAGTCTATATAGAAAGTAAATCACATATTTAGGAGATTTTAATTACTAATTTAGAGATGTCTAGCGGCAACCACAACTCTTCCACTGCTGATGATGAAGAATTAAATAGAAATAATGTGGCAGATTCTGCAACAAGCATAGCTGTGATTCCCAAAGATTTTCCCAGATTTGCTGACTAGTTTGAGCACTTCTCAAGACTGATTGACGAGTAACCTAGTCCCCCAGTGAATTATAGATTCAATTTCTTGACCAAGACTATTCTACTTGCCCAGATTCATCAAGTTATTCTGTCTTTAGTAATACGATCTTGTATAGAGAGGAGAAACTATAAACCTTCGGCTGTTAGGTTTACTGGTCGTCAAGAACCAATGGATGCTTAGCATGAACTGGTAGTCTTCATGCTTGACAATAACGAAGTTTGTCAAGCTTTGAGTAGTGCAGGTGTCTATTATGCAGTAGAAGTTTTGGTAACCCTCAAAGTTAGAAAGACTTAGCAGGCTTAGTGTCCCTGTTGTGTAGATGGATTAAGCTGACTCATACCTTTATCTTTGCATGGGGAGAACTCAAAATAACCTTACAAGTCGTCGCTGCTCTTCTACACCTTCTTGTTACCGGCCTTTTTAATCTAGGTATGCACGATGTAGAGAATAAATAACTCGTGTTTTGACAGACGCAATCAAGCATGTGCATGATCAAGCTGGTAACAAAAAGAATAAGTACAAGTTCTGAATTAATTACTGGCAAAGCACGGAGATTTCCCTGGATTCTTGGCTCATTGAACGGTAAAAATTGTTGCATTCTTCTTGTTGTGGTTGTCTAAAGATGTTCTTGAAGATTGCTGTGGCGAGAGAGTGAAGTCTGCTATGATCCCCTTTGCAGTAAAGTTTTCCCACGGAGTAACGTTATCAATAAGTAATTTGTTCCTTGGTACTCCCTAATCATCTTTAGATCCGTTCGTGCAAGGTATGTAATTGTGCATTGATACTAGAAAGGTTGACACACATCGTATTTCTCCAGACGTGGCTACTGGAGCACGTCAAGTGTTATTCTCCCAACCCTTGTCTATTTCGAGTAGGTGATCCTTCGATTGCAAGAATTTGTGGCTGATTTAGTAAGTAACCAATTTCGTAATCTCTGTCTACATGGATAGATGATAAAACAACCACAACTTTCCGACCTAGAGTGTCTGTACTTGGAGGTGTAGCCCAGTTAACCTTTTTTAACTAGAATGCCCGATGTAGTATTACTTGTTGGCTTTGATCACTTGCTGGAAGCTACATATAAGTTTAGCTGTTCTTAGGGGTTTTTCTTGAGCATAAATAATTCCAGTGATTTCGTGGTACAACCCTAAAATGTCAACAAAGCCGCTCGTCATATGAGTTTCGGTCAACACATTCCTCGTTGCAAATGACCTATCCCTCCATTGTGTAAGGTACAACGTGAAAATTGGTACAACCACCGGACGTGAAAGATGTTTCCCATTTTTTCATGTGAACAGAGCTCATTTCGTATCTCCAGAATATAGAAGTTATTGGAAAGAACAAGTAACTAGTATTAAATGTTTCATCAAGATCTTTTAAAAGAGGATACCGACTTTGTCGGGCAAGTTTCAACCAATTAATATGTCTCTAAGCGCAAATCTCCTGGCATAAACCAAGTATTGATGATCCTTGAGTTTCAATGATGATATTGATATTTCAGAGAGAAAATAAATCTATTGTCGAAGATTCTCTAAAATATGGTTGAAGTGTACAAGTAAAAATAACAAATGGGTGAAATGGACACAAAAAAACCAAGATAATTATGTCCTTCATCTTTATATATTTATTTATTTTATCATTCTCTCTCCAATTTAAAAACAAATCATAAAAAAATTCATAACTTTCAAAATATATATCCGATTTTAATAAAACTTATATTTTTGGAAAGAGTTTTAAATTATATGTAAAACAAGATTCATTGTTGACTGTAAATTCAAATATATTTTTTTCCGAAGAAAATAGCTAGGATGAAACTGGTTGCATCCTGAATTAAAATAAAATAGAAGTTATTCGAAAAATAATTTGGATGAAACTGGTTGCATCTAGTGTCATTCTTGGATGAACAAAATAAATATAGGTAAAACCGGTGTTTCTACCATCTGTTCCATATAAAATATAAAGATCTAGCACAACCATCACTACTACCAACATTTTCAGTCACAACAAACACCACATTACATTCAATAGTAATAAAATACAACAAACACCACCATAACCTTCACCATAAAAATAAATAGTCATATAAATTGCAGGATGAAACCAGATGCATCATGAGAAAAACATGTTTATTTGTCAGAATATGCAGGATGTAACCAGATACATCTTGAAGAAAACATATTTTTTTGTCTGAATATGCAGGATGAAACCAGATTCATCTTAGCCAAAACTTAGTTCATCTTGGATAAATCTAGGTTTATTACCCTAAATACACAATATAAATTTTAGTACCAACTATCTTTATAGGCATATACCAAAGGATATTGCAAGAGAAGTAGCAGAGTGTAAAACTGTTGGCCTGTTTCCCATTTTAGAATTTGTATCCACCAGATCACCTGCAAACATTCGCATTTAATCAGAAGATAGCTTACTTTAATAATACCGTACATGATGTCTGCTTTCATCAAGTTAATTGGCTGGAATCACCCTCATACTTTTTTAGTGCACCAAGGTAATTTAGTCGAATGGGCTTGTAACTGTATCAAGTTCTACTTTAAATGGCAATATGAAAAAAAACAAAAAGATCAAAATAAGAATTCAACCCCATATATATATATTGAAACATATGAACCCTGATTTTGTTGATAACATAAAACACAAAAGTTATTCACTTTACCACACAACAAGCAAAATGGCAGATCGCGAGAAATTATTTGTTAAAAAAGATGTTAACCAACTGAAAACTAAGGTGACCCGAGCTAACAAACAGGTTCTCTTGTCCAGACATAATAAGTTCTATAAATAAATTAAAAAAATTTCCAAAGCTAATGTTTAGCACAAAGTTGATTGTTTAAGATGTTCTAAAACTTATAAAAAAGATTCCAGAACACGGTTCATGTAATTTGATCGAGATTTAAAGGTACGGCACACCCACCATTGGATGATGTAGAAGCCTCGGGAGGAATTTTGGATGCTAATGCAAAAAGAATTGTGAAATATATTGCATAGACAACATTGTCCATAGTTATTCCCGCAGCCAATACTGATGAAGACAGACCAAGAGCCTCTACAACAGCAATAAAATTGACCGCTGGAACATATCACAGACAACCTTCATTAGAAATACATGCTCAGTTGATGATGGTGATAGTATATAATTAATTGGTCCATCCATAAATTAGAAAAGCTTAAAGGACACATCCTGCGGAATATAACAACACAAAAGTGGTTTATTAATCCAGGTACCATGTTTATTGAAACTTAATGACAAAACTATTTCAAACAAACAAACAAGGGTATTTTAATGATCTAATATAAAATTTAGTTATACAATTTGGATAGAATATCCAATTTTGGATATTAGGAAAGTATATAAAAGATTCTTGGATGTTAGAAGAGTATCTAATTTTACTTGTCTTCTAGACCCACAAATGATATTTTATGGGTTATATAACCAAGTTATTGTATTTCAGAGTGATAACACCTCCTTTTTTCTTAGGTAATCCGCTCAATTCATCTTCGAAGCAATGGTAATTCTTAAATTGATAATATGGAAGTTAATGAAGGTCGTCAACTCGTTGTTTTAGGCTCCAATCGTCTTTTAACCATTGAGGAGCCATTGGTAAGTGTCACTTCTTGTCTCTTTTTTACCATTGCATGCATATACCCCTGTAAAGCCGGATAGATAGAAATGTAATGAAGAGAGAAAAAAAATTTAGTCAAATTCGCGTCAGAAAATTTCAGCTATATGGCATTCCATAAGAAACCCCGTAGGATCTTTATACGATATCCGTTTTAAGTGGTTGACCCCAATTCTGTAAGCCAAAAGAACTAGATATCAAATTCTGCAAGAATCAATGGATTTAGAGTCCATTAGGACGGTCAAATATGTGTGCACATTAGTTATCAAGAGAAATTCAAGAGTTTTTCAGAAGTTTTCAGATTTCTTAGACTTCAGTATAAGAGTCATATCTCCTATCCCATTTATTCCATTAATGCTCCCTTTTAATAAGTTGTAATATAGACCTGGAAGAACAATATTTTTGTAGAATACATCGTTTAATTCCTTACCCATTGTTACCAGTTTTTGAGTTAATTGACTGCAGTACACTGTTGTTTTAAGTATAGTGGGTCTGTTAGCATATCTTGACTTGTCATGATCCCTGGTCTTGCATGCGCATGATAGAATATCCTTTCACTTGGCCCGCAACCTAATGTGTGAATTTTAAGCCTATGTGGAAACCATGCCCTAGCTTAAGCTCGTGTGCACCTTAAGCCTTAGATTGAGCTCATAGACACCTCTTATAAGTGTGTAATAAAAAGTTAATCGGTGCTCAAGATTTTACAAAGGACTTGAAGCAGAGCTTGGTCATAGAGTTGATGTGGACGGTAAAGATTCAAGATCACCAAGGGATACTGGCGGACATGGTACACATTGTTGTAACGAGAGATCGAACGAGAACAATAATAGAGATCGAGACATAGAGATTTACGTGGTTCACTAACTGTTACGTTAGCTACATCCACAACAGAGAAAGCATAGTTTTATTATAGAGCAGAATACTGAGATACATCTATTCTAGGTACAACGTATGTATATATATAGGGCAAAGAAATAAACCCTAATTCGACTAGAAAACGGAAAACGAATCCCATAGAGTCCCGGCCAACGACTGATTCAAGGCATATCAACAAATCTCCACCTTGAATTGAATCCTCCCAGCAACAGAAAACAGATGCACCATGACAGTTCCAGAACCTTTCTCTGCCTCAGATGCCCCTAGACAAGGGCTCAGACTACTGACTTGTGATATTGAGCAAGTCCAAGCAATGTTGGAACGTGCTCTCAGGAACTGGCTTTGTGAACATGTCAGCAGGGTTATCAGCTGTCCCTACCTTCTTCACTTCAATTCTCTTCTCATTTCTCAAAAAATGATACCTGACATCAATGTGCTTTGTCTTCTCATGATGGACTTGATCCTTGGTTAAGCATATTGCACTCAAGCTGTCACAATATACTATAGCCTGATCCTGATATAGGCCTAGATCATTAACCAGCCCCTTTAACCAAATTCCCTCCTTAGCAGCTTCTGTCAAGGCCATATACTCTGCCTTTGTAGTAGACAAAGTAACTGTAGGTTGTAGAGTTGCCTTCCAACTTACAACAGAACCTCCAAGAGTGAACACATAACCAGTCATAGATCTCCTACTGTCCACATCTCTAGCATAATCAGAATCTGAGAAACCAGCCACTAAAAATCGGGTATCGTTCCCATAACAGAGACCGACATCTGAAGTACCTCTAAGATACCTGAAAATCCTCTTAACAACTTGCCAATGTTCCTTCCCAGGCTGAACCATAAACCGACTAACTACACTAACAGCAAATGCTAAGTCTGGTCGAGTGCAGACCATAGCATACATCAGACTTCCAACTGCGCTAGCATATGGAACTCGAGATATGTACTCTTTCTCCTCATAAGTCTGAACCGTGTACATTCCCAACTTGTTGTTAGATGCAATTGGAGTATCAATAGGCTTGTCTGAAGACATTCCAAACCTGCTCAAAATCTTCTTGATGTACCCTTCCTGTGATAGGAAAAGCTTTATGTTCTTCCTATCCCTATAGATTTCTACTCCCAGAATTTTCCGAGAAGCACCCAGATCTTTCATCTCAAACTCCGCACTGAGACCCCTTCAGCTTCTGAATAACTGACTTATTCTAAGCAGCAATCAGCATATCATCAACATACAGAACTAGATAAATGCGTGAACAATTCTGCAAATCATTGTAGTACACACAACAATCATACGGACTCCTGTGATAGCCAAGATGCACCATATAACTATCAAATCGCTTATATCACTGCCTGGGGGACTGTTTTAGCCCATATAAGGACTTCTTTAGCTTGCAGACGTAATTCTCTTTACCTGGAACTTGGAATTCATCTGGCTGGCTCATGTATATTTCTTCTTCCAACTCTTCATGCAGAAAAGCTGCCTTCACATCTAGTTGCTCAAGTTCCAGATCCTGATGTGCAACTATGGCTAGTAGCACTCTGATGGAAGTGTGCCTGACCACTGGTGAGAAAATCTCGTTGTAGTCCACTCCTTCTCTCTGATTGAAACCTCTTGCAACCACTCGTGCTTTATACTTGACACCCTCTGCAGATGACATTCCTTCCTTCTTTATGAAAACCCACTTGCAAGTAATTACCTTTCTATCAGCAGGCAGTTTTACAAGCTCTCAAGTCCCATTTTTGATAAGGGACTCCATTTCTTCTACCATTGCGGCAAACCACTGTGCTGACTCGTTTCCAGATACTGCAGCCTTGTAGGTGGACGGATCTTGATCCTCCACCTCCTGGGCCACCTGCAATGTATAACCCACCAAATCGTCAAACTTGTACCTCGCTGGAGGTTTTATTCCAACCCTTCTATGTCGGTCTGTAGTAATTCTCCGATGTTCAACTTCCTCTGGTGGTGCATTCTCAGACTCATCTGCGTCTTGCTCTTCGGTAACTGATGGTGGTAATTGGTCATCAACCAACTTAGGTGCCTGATTCTCCTCTGGACTGAATTGCACCTCCACCTCCTCAACAACAACCTCATTTTCTGTGACTGTTGAACCCTGTAATACATACAAAGTTTCATGCTTGACACCTTTCAGAATCACATCAGAACCTTTGCGAACATGCAAACCTCCACCTTCACCTTTGAAACTGAAACCCTTGTTGCCTAGCAAACTCAAGGATATCACATTCTTTTTCAAGAGTGGCACATGCCTGACTTCCTTCAATGTGCAGAGCCTCCTATCATGTGTCCTAAACCTGATTGAGCCGATTCCAACCACCTTGCAGACAGACCCGTTTGCCATAGAGACACTGCCCCCATCTGCACGGCTGTACGTAGTAAATAACTCTCTTTTGGGACATATATGGTAGGACGCCCCAGAGTCAAGGAACCACACATCAGACTGATGTGTGTAATCATTTGCTAGCAGAACAAAATCTCCCTCTGAAGTGTTTCCACATTCAGCTAATGCTGCAGATCCATAGTTATGTTCTTGTTGATTATTCTTCTTAGGACATTCCGACTTCCAATGACCTTTCTCCTTACAGTTGGCACATACGTCTTTTGGTAATTTATAACCGGAATTTTTCTTGCCATTCTTACCGTCCCTGCTTCCTTTTGCCATCAACCCGGAAGCCTGATTTTCGGTACCTGTTCCAGCAGCCTTATGTCGCATCTCCCTGGTATGAAGAGACGACCTAACCTCTTTCATCTTCATAGTCTCTTTTCCGACAATATAAGACTCTCTAAAATTCTCATACGACGGAGGCAGAGACACCAGCAACATCAAGTCAGCATCCTCATCTTTCACCACTTCATCAATATTACGCAATTCAAACAGAATAATATTAACTTGATCTAGGTGATCTCTAAGAGGCGTACCTTCAGACATGCGCAGACTGAAAAGACGTTGCTTCAGGATCAACTTGTTGGTCAGCGATTTCGTCATGTAGAGGCTTTCCAACATTAACCACAAATCGGCGGCCTTTTCCTGATCTGCGACTTCAGTGATTACGTCGTCCGCGAGACACAACATAATCGTTGAGTGAGCCTTCTCCTCCATAGTCGCATACTCAGCGGTGGATGTATCTGCGCCCTTCTTATCCGAAGATAACGACAACCAAAGACCTTGTTGCTTCAACAAAGCCAGCATCTTGATTTTCCACAGACTAAAACTATTTCTCGCGGTAAACCCACTCGATCTTCATCATGGATCCGGACATCGTTCTCGGAGGAAATCGAACCTCGCTCTGATACCAATTTGTTGTAACGAGAGATCGAACTAGAACAATAATATAGATCGAGACATAGAGATTTACGTGGTTCACTAACTGTTACGTTAACTACATCAACAACAGAGAAAGCAGAGTTTTATTATAGAGCAGATTATTGAGATACATCTATTCTAGGTACAACGTATGTATATATATAGGGCAAATAAATAAACCCTAATTCGACTAGAAAATGGAAAATGAATCCCGTAGAGTCCCGGCCAACGACTGATTCAAGGCATATCAACACTGTTTTAGTTTCATCGATTTGATTTCTTAGATCCGCTTCTTCTTCCTTTGGTTTTTCTTGATCCTTAATCCGGTTTTCGATCAATTTTATAACTTTCTTTCTTCAACGCCGTTAATGGTGATAATAAGAAACATTGCGATCCTCACAACGTTTGGAATCACAACAAGGGTACTTCTTCTGCTGCTGGTAATGGAGATTCAGGTATTAGGTCAGCAATTTGCTGATAATGATGGAGTTGGTTCTAATTCATTCATAATTTAGGATAGAGGGGAAATTAAGGTTCATGTTCAAAGTACAATTGGGGATTTTCATGCTCAATACACTTCTTTGAAGAATCTTGTTCAATTTGGTAGTTCTTTGCTGCAAGAATCCCTGAACTCAGATAAGTCGCACCTTTCTCTCTATGGTTCTTTGTTTCTCATTAGTATGTTTTCTTATTCAATTTCAAGAAACAATCAAACCATTTCTTTTGAATATACTCATCAAAATCAAACCCAGAATAGTTTTATCCCTGTTGCAGAAACCACAAAAGTTCAACAAATTTTTGCATAAGATTAGTTATCTCTGGTTGTATCTTGGTTAAGAAAGAACTTAATCAATTTGAGATACTGATTAACAATGCAAATATTAAACAGCTTGTTGATGTTGTTATTACTAAGATTTTTGAAACCCTAAGAGATGTTATTGTTATTGAAGCTAATACTAAATTGGCTCAACTAGAGTCTAAGAAGTTGAATGCTAAGAATCTTAGTGAAGTTAATGTGTAGTATGATGGTTCTGTTTTTCAAAAGTAGAGCTGGTTCTACATGTGAAAGTGTATTACTTCAGATTAATGCAAAATCTATGCATGTGTGATGATACGCTTCTAGTTCTTTGAGTTATCACTATTTCATGTAACATTTTTCAGAAATACTACATCTTTTTCAATACCTTCATACCATTGCAACATTTTAGAATATATTATAACATCCTCCATATTTTACAAAATCTTTATACCTTGAAACCTTTCAATACCTTTATGTTCAATACCTAATATCTTTCCTGAACTGGTTCTGAGATTTTCTTAGGAACCGGTTCTAAACATCTTTTTCAGCACCAATTGGTCCTACAAAATTTTTCAATACCCAGTTTAGTCACTTGTTGATCAATATCTTTACAAATTCTGGTTATAATTTTTTTTCCAAAAAACCAATTTCTAAATATCATGTTAAGCCTCTTAACCAACCGAGAACACCAAAAATCAAGTTGAGTCTCTTAACCAACAAGAACACCAAAACAAATACTGGAGCTACTACTACTAATGCTTCTACTTTACTGCATTGACTGGTGATTGTGCTGTAATTCCAAGTACCATAGTTCATTTAATATCTGAATTTAGCTTGTTGCTACTACATCTTGCTAATGGGGAATGTTATTGCCGCTTGTCAGAATTTTCTCCTTCTTCAGATGCTTGATACTTTGTCAAAGTTTGTTGTCCTTGATGCTGCAACTGAAGTTGATGCTGCAGTTTATAGTTTCTCAATATTTTTCAATACTTCTTTGGTATTGCTATTGGTTCTTTGTTGCTCTGGGAATTATTGCTACTACTGCTGATAGTTCCTCTAGTGTTACTATTTTCTATTCCATAATCTGCTTCATAACTTGTCTGCTGCATCACATATTATTTGTGCATCCTCACACTTTGTCTACAAGTTCAGTTTGTTAAGGCTTTTCAATAGTTGTTAACTAGTGTTTAGTTTCTGCTGCTATGTTTTAGTTTCACATCAAACTGATTGTATGTTATCAGTTTGAAGGGGGTGTAGTGTTTTTCATTTTTTGTTTGCTTGTTTACAAGCTATTACTGTGTTATGTAAGTAATAGCTTGTGGGGGGTAAATTAGAGTATAAAGTTAAGTCAGAATAGTAAATCTATTGACTATTATCTGTGATACAAATACACCCTATTTCTATGTAACAAACTATTGGAAAAACATTATGTAATAATATTTCCTTTCATTTATATCTCAATACACAAGATTTCTTAGATTCTGATTATCTAGCTGGTCTAGATCAAACTGTGATAGATGGAGTAAAAAATGTGATGTCTTTATCAAACAGTTTTTACTCTGGTACTCCATACGACCAAGATCCGGAAGCGATTACCACTTTTGGTGCAAGAGAAAATGGAAGTGTGGTTTCTTGTGCCGCTGGAAATTCTGGAGATTTAAGTCCAAAAGTAATTACTAATGTCGCACCATGGATTTTGACTGTTGTAGGATCAACTATTGATAGGGAATCTTGTGCTGATATGATTTTAGGCAATGGTCAAGTTTTCCCAGGTTCTTGGTAAATGGGGATACAATGCGACACAATACTTTTTACTTGATTGTTTACATTCAAAACAATGATGCTTCTAAAATGTGCTTAGAAGGATCCTTAAATGCTGTTTGGGCTGAATTTCTCTTCAGCACAAAACAACCAAAATCATCACCCAAATTAAAAAGAAAATAGAAGAAATTGTGAGGGTTTTATTGATTTGAATTTAAGTTACAGATACCAGATACTCCATTAAAGCTCTGGATTTACAGTAAGATCCATTTCTGGGTCTCCCAAGAAGCCGATCCTTTCTCTGTTTTTCTTCCTTTCCTTTTAAACGAAAATCCTTCAGCTTGGGTCGATGATTCATCCACCTTGGATCGATGAGTCACCCAACTCTCAATACGTGGCGTCGTCCCATGTGTCGACCCAATCTCTTCCAGATACTTCCATGTGGCTTCTCCCTATCCGTCCACTTGTCGATCTAATCTTCTTATCCTACGGGACAGGTTCGATCCATGGTTCGATCCCTGTTGTTTGATCCCTGGTACGATCCCTGGTACGATCCAACAGCATTTCGATCCATGCATCGGGACATCTTGTACTCCGCACTTTGCTGCCACGTGTCAGAGCAACTTTTTGGTACTCACAACTTGCCCCCTTTTCTTGAGAGTTATTTGAAGAAAAACTCTGAAGAAAATAACTTCACGCAAATTTCATCTGAACCTTGGTGCGATCCATGCTTCGGATTAACAATGCTTCAAATTTGTGCAACGGTAGCACTTCAGACTTGTGTATTTTCATGGCCTCGTCATATTTTTGTCCTTACAAAACAGAATTTTATATATATACTAATCGTTGGGTTAAACATTTTTTCATGAGTACAATGAATCGAGATCCCACACATACGAAACAAACCCGAGCCAGGGGTAAGATACAGGGTTGGTCCCGAACCGTACTCTGAAAAATGATAACCGGACTCTGAAAAATAAGTATTTTGTATCAAGACTCTTTCATAGGTTCTGCGACCTAATAGTCTTATCATGTCTCCAGCCACGGAGCTCGGTAGGAACACACGCTTAATTTATCTCGGGCATGGAGTAAATTAATGTGTCCCATAAATTTGCTCAAGCCACTGAGCTTAGTAGGATCACACGCCTAATTTATCCCTGGCATGGAGTAAATTATGTGTGATCCATCATTTTATTAAGACTCCTACATGGGTTCCCTCTTTGGGGATGCGCCCATTAGCCTTATTTCAAGACTTTTACATGAGTTCCCTCATTGGGGATGCACCCACTAGTCTTTTTTTGTCTCCTGAACGGAGAAATATCGGTAAGAGATATACCTGAAATGTAGATGAGAAGTATACTTGAAAAATCATCCAGATATTTCTCATTTCTCATTTCTCATTTAAGACATATCCCATATTCTTCTATATACATGAGAAGCATATATAGAAATAAAATATGACATATATTTTTAAATAAGACATGAGAATTATCCAGATGAATATTCCAAAGTAATCGCTGTTTGAGAGATCAGAAGTATGCGAATGTAGAAGTATTCGCCTTCCAGAAATATTTGCTGATAGGTTGAAAGAGATCCCCATTTTTGAATGATAATTCATGTTGGAGCGTTCAAATTGCCGTAAGAAATATAAGAGGCATCGCCTTTCGAAGAAGTTCAGAATAAATTGAAGTATTTACTGAATATTCTTCATAAAGTATGAGCCATTTGAAGTATCTATCAATTGTCGCCTTATGCTATGAAGTACAAGGCATATAACTGGCGAAAAGTATGATATCTATTTGGCGTTAGTAAATTATTAAAATGAAATACCTAATTGGCGCGCAGTATTTAACTCATTTCTCAGTTAAAAATTTTGTTTCTTTATAGCATCCCCCCCAAGTGCATCATTATTGGATGGCTGCCGCATTTTCGAAGTGTCCTTCATAGGTATCTTCACACTTCATAAAAATGTCTTAAACATTTCATAGTATTAAATGGATGTAAACTAAAAATGATCTTCATGCTTTTAATTGCATACCATAGTTAAATATAATCAAACAAATTGGAATTTGTTCAGACTTAAAAATACATCATATTAATTCAATATGTTTCTATCATAGATGATTATGCGATTAATTATCATGATACATGATATCACATGCGATTCAGATACTATTGAAATCGTTTGATCAATTCACATTGTATGACAGATGATGTGCATATAAACCAAATAAGCTCATGCTTTTTGAACAATGAATTGAAGGATGATAATCAATAATCATTCTTAAGTTTAAAAATTGCTACTTCTAATATGCAATTAATATTATAAACTTTATAATCGAAAATTTAAAAAAGATAATGCATAATTATCTTTTCCGAATGCTCATGAATCGGTATATCTCTTTTCTTATCTATTGAAGCTGCGATAATAATTATCTAGCTATCACAATTTAATTTAATTTAATATAATTATAACTATATATATATATTTCTATATATTTTTTATTTTTATTTTTATTTTTTTTTATTTTTTATTTTTTTATTTTTTTTATTTTTTTTGGTTTTTTCAACCTAGCCGAATCAGCTAATCTGACTCGGTCTAATTGGTCTTGCTCAACCGAGTTGGATCAAACTCAGTGAGTCAACTCACCGGATAGAAAATTCGACAAAGTCTAATCTGTTTTACGGGTATTCTAGCCTGATTCAGGCTATTAAAATCTGTCTTTCCCTGCAATGATTCTTATAGGTTCATACTAACAGAAACATATGAAATCAATTTCACACATACAACAGAAATTTTCCTTTGAAGCTTCAGTTGTTAAACTAATGAGAAAACTAACTCACCTATACAGGATCTGAATGTACAAGTATATATAGGATATTTATTGAGGATTAAAGTATATGAGATTGAAAAGGAAGTTATAACACAATCACCATGTGAGCCTATACAAGCTATAGCTTGTCAACATCGAATGCATAATCCAGGTTCAAAGGCATTACAGGCACGACACCTATTCTCTAAGAAACATCAGATTGGTCTCAATAAAATTAGATATGAAGTTTGATTCATTTAAGGATCAAATTAGACTTGGAATAAACATTCAGCGGAGAAAACTCAATGCTAATTACAAGCTACAGAAGAAACTCAAAGATAGAACTATGAGTTAAAATTAAAACTCAATCATCATGAGTATGAATTCATTTCAAAATGATGCTAATATCTTGATTACTACATGCTAAAATTAAAATACATCATATGTATAAATCAATTACATTCACAGATCATGGAGATCTCAATCATGTCAGATTGCCAAATTTTACTATTCATGTTCACATTTTAACTTATGAAAGAACGATCATAATGAATAATATTCACTGTATAGTCACATGCAAACAGTGTGTCATCTTATCATATCAATCATATAATCAGAGAAAATTGAGATTGTGTATGTATAGGGCTAAAGCCAGATTTCTAATACTTAAGTACCTATTAGTAAAAAGATCACATAAATACTCAGCTCTTTGATGAGACTTATTGTGAGAACTGCGACATTCAACTGTGACCGTTATATCGGAACCTGTTGAGGAGTCTTTTCCAAAAGTGAGGTTGCCAGCTTCATTTGCAGGTAAGAAAACTTGAATCTCATACAGGCATGTTAAAGGCAATATACACTTTAGCTGCAGAAGTGAAACTACCTCCCACATCCAAGGCTATTCTGAACTTCTCGGCATAATCTGGAACTTATTGATAGTCTTTCTTCTAGAATTGCATTCCTTTAAACATTAATGGTGTGTAGCACCTATCACTCAATTATGAACTTTCATAAGAAACTCATTAGTGAACAAACATGAATTTAACATAATCTTCCTATCAAAGATTCATATGCAAATATGAAGCTATATAAGTTAACTGGATTTTAAAGGAATCACAAAGAGCTATTATAACACTTTTTCCATCTTCGAGGATAAAGCAAAAGAAAGAATTTTCTAGGCTTCAAACAATGAACAAGACATTGATTATCATGAACAGGTCGTCAATGGAAGAAAATGAAAGATTTCAGAAACGAAGAATACAATTAGTGTATGAGCACAGTTACATAGCAGCAACAACTGTTATGTAGCAAGTCTGGGTCCAAAGACATTGGCGGTATAATTGTTTGTTTCTCGCAACTAAAGCCATACATTGGACAAAGTCTGTGACTTATCAGCACCAGAGAGCGGGTATTCAATCCCAAGATACGATGTACAAATCTACCATTAGTTTACCATGCAAACTCACAAGACAATTTAGCTCTTCCCAGTCATTTAAGTATGGTTTCAATTTGAACATGTGAGAATAAACCTATGATACAACAATGTAAATCGTATTTGAAATTAACAGTTTTTCTGGACATCTACAGCAGACTAATACCACTACTGATCAGAGAGGTATAATATCATTAGTTAGGTATCAAAAATGGGAAAATCATAATGAAAGTAAAGTAAGGCATGTTCTCATCAGTTATAACACTGTGAGCTATACCTAGAATGTTCAGTTATTTTATCACATCATTCATAGATGATACCTAAAAATCATGGATGAAATGAAGCCATAATTCATGATGCAAGAAAATGAATACTTATCTCTTCTTTCCTGTTACTTGTGCTTGTGAACGAATTGACAAAATTGGCTTTTCTAGATCATCATAACTGTGTTTTGTAGCCTCACTTGACTTTGCATTGCTCACCCAGAAGTTGATAGAAGTGAATGTTTTTGCTTTTGGAATTTCTGGCCTTTAAATGTCTTCTCACAGAATTTCCAACTCGGCAACTTTGTTTGATGTTGAGCCTTTGGACAAACCTCACTCAACTTCCCCTGCAACCCAATCTTTTAAACTTTCTGAAACACTTACCAACATCATCATCGAAGAGAATACAGGTCCCTTAACACCTCAAATAATCTGATTCATCAAACTAAGAGTCACCAAGTATTAACACTTAAAGTTCTGCCACAACTTGTCATTTAGAAATTTGTTCAAACACCTCTTATGTGTTCTGCTAACTAATGAATGTTGTGTAATGGATGTCCTTTGAAAGCTCTAGTTATTCATTCCTTCCCTGCAAACTCAATTCGAGAGATAACCCAACCTTGCTAACCAAATCAAAACTCAAAAAATGTGATTCATTTAATAGTTTATGTAAAAAGATCACTAAAAGAAAAAGGAGTTTTGTAGTAAGCAAACTCCATCAAAAATCAGATTTTCTTGTTTTGTGATACAATCCAGTTAATGAACTGGAAAACAATTTGATGTTCTGTTAACCAGAAATATTTAAGCTAATAAATATGAATTTCAGATTCAATAAAGGATAAATTGATTAGTTGAATAGATAACGAAATCAAGATGAAATCGAACATTTTGGTTTTCTCAAAACCTTTAAATTCAGTTTTTTCAGAAAATTTTAATTTCAAATTCAACTCAATAGAAATGGTACTTATCTCTGGATTGTTATGGTTGAAGTCTGGTTCAATCTGTCGACAATTAACTCAGTCATTAAACCTGACCCGTAACAAAACTTAATTTGATTCTTCACTGAATTAGTTGTAGAGAGTAATTTAACCTAATTTCTCTTTACCAATCCCAATTTCAGGATCAACATCACATGTATATACAGATTGAGATGTATAGAAATTGTTGAGTTTGAGATTTTGATTCAGAGATTGCATACAAGGGTTCAGGGGAGTCTATGTGTTAATTGGCACATGTGTACATGGTTATTAGAGCCTATAACATGCGAATCGCAATCTTCGAAAAGTTGATCATAGACATCACATGCACTACAGGGCAGTGTTTGGTCAAACGATTTATGTTATCACACACACATCACAGACAACGACTTCACTTTGGTTAGATGGCTTATAGTATTCAAGCATGATTTGTATGGTGGTACTAATTGAGAGGAAACATTACACTTCATTAAAACCCACAGTACAGGAAACTACAACAAGATCTAAAAGTAGGTTACCTAAATGGAAAATAAGGTATATGCTATAATAGTAGCTAACATGCTTAAATATGTGCAAATACACTATCTGTGAAAAAATCAGTGCATACAGTTTAACAGGACATGTTGTACCCACACAAATTACAGAATCAATTTTAGAACAGATTCATATACAATGGAGTAATATCTTAACTCCAAAAGGCATGAAATTTAATCATTTAGCTGATTATGTAGATGTTTTATTCAAAAGCTCAGTTATACCTAATTAAGCATGCTTAAGCTTTTAAAAATATGAAATAAATCAAGTTGAAATTTAGTATGATTTTTGAATAAGATGAAACATTAAATTCATGTTAATCACCATAAAGTAATTAAGCTTATAGGTAGAAGATTGAGGAGGTTACAGGTTCCCTTCTTTCTTTTGAGAACCTGACAATCTGAAATTAAACTATAATAGCTCATGGATAAGAATTGTTAACACCCATTCATGTAGTAATTCTGTAAGTTAAAGTAATATGCTAATATGCATATCATGTGTCATATAGTTTATGATAAGATTATGATATTTATACATTTTGCTTTAAAGCACTTTTAAGGTAACATTCATTTGCAGTTAAAGTTGGTGATACTTAGCTCATTGCCAATCATTTAAGAACTAATGGAAGTTCTAAGAAATAGAACAATCATATAGATGTAAATTGAAAGTAAATCCAACTCAAAACAATAGATGGGTAAGAAAGATTAATATTCTTTGATGACTAATCTGAAGTTGAGTTTTCAATTAGAGGATGAAAAGATCAATCAAATTTCAGCCACAACATCCAAGAAGCAATTAAGCAATTTCTTTGAACTTTTTCATCTTAAAATCAAGATGGAGACAAGAGTATTACGAATCTAGTCTCCAGTGTAAATAGAACGAAAATTTTAGTTTAAAATTAAAAATTTTAAGTCTTTGCAGTTGTGAATCTGATTTCTCAGAAGCGAAATTTTCATCTCAATTAAAAGAAATAATGAGTTCAAGAAGAAAAACTTATCGGTGTTACTTGATTTTTTGATGAACTTGATTCAAGCAGTGGAACTGCGTTGCGCTATTGATGGAGATACATCAGTGATATTTCTACTTTCTTTGTATCAATTTGAATTCTTGAGCTTCAATTAGAACTTTTGAGCTTTAATTTCGAAAACCCGATTTTACTTCATAATTGGGAAAGAACATTGAACTCCATAATTTTCAAATTCAAGCAATTCTTGAACCCTATTTTCAAATTCTCATTAAACCCTTTTGTTCTCCACTCATCATTAACCGAATACTCTACTCAATTCCATTTAATCTTCGAATCAGTTGAAATCCCAAATTTTTGATTTCACTCCCAAATCCCTAGCATTTTGATGTATTCTCAAATTAATAGCTTCTTGCTTCTTAATCAACATCAGTGATGTTTCTAACAACTATCCTTTACCTCTTCTTGGCTTAAATCTCACTTTAATCCTTTTGATTTTTTCTTCCCAGGTGATGAACAGCAGAACTATAATAGACGATTATGAGAAGGAAGGAAGTGAATCGTTTTTTCTCTTTCTCTTGTGTTCGCAGCATGAAGAATTAGACCCCTAATTGTTAACTCGTCCCTTTTTATTTCATCGGTGGAATCAAGGAATTAATCCAGAAGGGATTAATCCATCTCAGGTAGGATAAATCCTTTCCTCAGTCCCTGTTTCTAGCGCCAAATTGTTTGGGCTGAATTTCTCTTCAGCACAAAACAACCAAAATCATCAACCAAATTAAAAAGAAAATAGAAGAAATTGTGAGGGTTTTGTTGATTTGAATTTAAGTTACAGATACCAGATACTCCATTAAAGCTCTGGATTTACAGTAAGATCCATTTTTGGGTCTCCTAAGAAGCCGATCCTTTCTCTGTTTTTCTTCCTTTCCTTTTAAACGAAAATCCTTCAGCTTGGGTCGATGAGTCATCCACCTTGGATCGATGAGTCACCCAACTCTCAATACGTGGCGTCGTCCCATGTGTCGACCCAATCTCTTCCAGATACTTCCATGTGGCTTCTCCCTATCCGTCCACTTGTCGATCTAATCTTCTTATCCTACGGGACAGGTTCGATCCATGGTTCCATCCCTGTTGTTTGATCCTTGGTACGATCCCTAGTACGATCCCTGGTACGATCCAACAGCATTTCGATCCATGCATCGGGACATCTTGTACTCCGCACTTTGTTGCCACGTGTCAGAGCAACTTTTTGGTACTCACAAGTGCAACTGAAGCTGCCGGAAAAATTGTAGTTTGTGTTAGTGGTGAAAGTCATGCAGTGGATAAAGTGAGTGCTGTCAAGGCGGCTGGTGGTGTTGGAATGATTCACGTCCAAGGTTTCGACCAGTTTGAAGCACTGAAGATGAATCCCTATCAGTTTCCAGCAGATGATGTCACTATAACTTCTGGCTTTAAATTATAGCATATATTACCCGTAATTTGTCTAGAAGTAAAAAATCTAAAGCTAAATCAATTTCCAAGGAACTGTAACTTAGTCTTCTTCGTCGTACGCTCCTTGAGTTGCTTGCTTTTCTAGCACCGGTTCGAATACGATAACCTCAAAGATTCTCAAACCAGATGTTATTGCACCTGGAGTATATATCTTGGGTGCTCGGTCTGGGTCTAATGCTGAATTTGTAATGACGAGTGGTACTTCCATGGAATGCCCTCATGTGAGCGGATTGGCTTCCTTACTTCGTAACGCTTTTCCTAAGTGGTCTCCAGCTACGATCAAATCGGCTCTAATGACAACTGCTTATATTGTTGATAATTCATGTAAGTATATAACTGCTATTTGATAGGCGTATTATTTGCGCTAGTTTGGTACTCTAATTCATTGATTTCTTGTTAGTTTTTATATCATTATGTTTTGATTTTGTTTGTTTATGATTTTCTTATGAGTTTTGAAGTGGATCCAACTAAAGAAGAACAAAAGGAGTTTGTTACAACACGAAATGAACAAGGAATAAAGTGCTACAGAACATCAAGGTCAAATGGAACTCGTCCAAATCCATGATGTCATCACTCCATCTTGAAGGGAATTGAAATACGAAGCTGACGCAAAAAGAATGAGGTCATTCCGAATTCGTACGAAGAAGTTATGGGCAAAACAAGCTTGAAAGAACTGAGTGTATGGAGAGACGTTCGGCTGATAATTCATCACCACAAATCAGCCGAACCTGAAGCATAAAAATCAATATTTTCGAAGAGTCTACAGGAGAATTTTTCGGCTAGTAAGTGAACCAGTGAATTTAGCCGAACCTGGGATATATGTGGAACCTGGGATATATGTGGACTTGGAATTGACTTCTGAATTGAGTATACACGTTCCCAGAAGGATTCCAAACCCTATAAAAAGAGGAAACTTGAGGGCCAAGCATTGAAGGTTATAAAAGAAGACATCTAAGGCTAAAACAAGATATCTATTAAGTAATCTTTTATCTTATACCTCTCATATTACATTTTCTACACAAAAAAAACTAGGCTTTTCCCCTTAGGAGGAAACTTTTCTTCTTATTTGTATATTTTCCATGGGTTTTAGTAAATCCATGAGTAGATAACTTTTTTCTATTGGTTGGGGATGTAGTTGGAAGTCCTGAACATGTTGATCAATCTGGTTGGTTATTATTGATGTTCAAGATCTTTTTTTGTTGTTCGTGTTCTACTTTTAATATCGCCATGTATGATTGCAGGTGTGTTTGTTGAGGATGCATACTAAGGGAACACATATTCATATCTAAATCTAAACTAGGGTTTGGAGATACGGAATAGTCGATGAACCCGGTTGCAAGTGGCATAGTGTGATTAATGACTGTACTCAAAACATTCATGTAATTGCATGTAGAAGCTTGACCAGTGTTAAATAGATTATTCGCAATACTTCTATTACATTAATTAGCCTAATTCAAAGAACCTAGCGCTCTTGGAGGATTAAACTTAATAGCACGTTGCCTTAGGTTATTCGCCGAGTAGTATTCACATATTAATCGTTATGGTATGTGATGACATAAGGAATTTACCAGAGTATTCTCTCGATGGGGTGCTCCAGGGATAATGGTATGAAAAGAGGGTGGATGTTGATTCTAATCGATTGCGGAGCATGATTGTTGACGAAAGATGAAATCCTAAACCAGTAGTTTCTCACCTTAATCTCAATCTTTATTTATTTCGTTTTTACTTTATTAGTATCGTGTTTACTTAGTATAGTTCATTACATCCCCCTTGGTTACATAAGAAGTCAAAGACAAATAACAATTCACAACTCCTCGTGGGAACGATCCTTACTACCGCTATATTACTTGTTAGTATTAGTGAGAAGTATATTAATTAATTTGTGCACAAACGACACGCATCACTGTTGTTAACGAAATTTTTAATGCCATTCCAACATGGCCCTGGACATGTAGACCCAAAAAAAGCATTAAATCTAGGTTTGGTATACGATACTGCACCTAGTGATTACGAAGCTTTTCTTTGCACGATTGGGTACAACGAAACGCAGATTAAGTTTTTTATCAAGGATAAAAAGGTTGATTGTGATTTAATCAGGTTACCTAGCCCAGGTGATCTGAATTATCCCTCATTTTCTGTTGATTTTAAATATAGGACTTACTAGATAATCTAATCTAGAGGACCCGTTTAACGGGTGGTCCACCCACCTGACCCATATACTCGCTAGTCCAAAATTGTGTTTTTGGACCAATTTTTTTTTCTCTGATCCATTCATGTGCGAGTGTCATGATGTAATTTATATATATTCCATTCGTACCCACTATTCTAAAACCAATTCAGTTTCCAAAATTTTCAAATTCATTTTTATTCTTCTATGTTGGTGCTTTAGGGTTTTGTTCTGAAGATCGAATTCGGTGCTCTATAATCATCTCCAACTCCATTCGCCCCAGTTAAGTTCTGTAGTATAGTGACGGTGAAGAAGAGAAGCAGGTGATGGTGAAGAAGAAGAAGCAGATCTGAGAATAGATTTAAGATGAAGAAGAAAAAGATATAAATTCATCAATTTTGGGTTTTGGTTTAGACTTTTTAATCTTCTTCTTCATTTGTGGGGTATGTAATGTGAGATATATATATTGTAGGATCATCATGAGAACTAGGTTTTCTTCTACTGATTTGGGAGTGATATCTTCTTTTATGTAGAAATTGTTCTTGTACGACTTTTCTTATTTTTCTTCTTGTTTTCATCATTTTTCTTGTTTAGATATAGGTATTTCAGTACTTTCAATATGTATTGATGCTTATTCAAGCATAAATTAAGTTTTTACATATGGATATGTATTGTTTGCTGGGTTCTACTTGTTTTTGGTGACTAACAGAGGTCTTCTTCTTCTTTGTAACATAAATTTTCTTCTTCTTCTACTTCTTCTATTATTATTCAGTTAATTCTTCTAGTTGTAACCATTTTTGTTGATGATTTCTTCAGATTCCAGAAGAAACCAACTTTGGTATTGGTTTTTGTTGATGATTTGTTTGAATCCTCTGCTTTGATTTTTTGTTTTTGTATCTCAGTACATATCAATATGTATTGTTGGGTCATACACTTTTTCCTTCAATACATATTTTCCTCCATTATATATCAATATGTATTGTTGATCAATATGTACTGTGGGATCATACACATTTTCCTTCAATACCTATTTTTCTTTCAGTACATACCAATATGTATTGTTGGATCAATATGTACTGTGAGATCATACATTTTTTTCCTTCAATACCTATTTTCCTTCAGTACATACCAATATGTACTGTAGGGTCATATACATTTTCCTTCAACCTATTTTCCTTCAGTACATATCAATATATATTGTTGGACCAATATGTAATGTGGGATCATATACTTTTTGCTTCAGTACATATCAATATGTTTGAAGGATCAATATGTACTAAATGATCAATATGTACTTTGTTTGGCGACTAATAAAGTTCTTCTTCTTTTGTTCTTATACTACTTCTTTTCTTCTTCTCTTTTGTTGGGATGCAGAAATACTATTTTCTTCTTCTACTAATTGATTTCTTCAATTTTGGTGAAGGAGCATGATATGAAAAAAGATATGTTTTTGTTGATGATTTTGATTTTGATTTTGATTTCGTTTTTCGTTGATGAATTTTTGGTATTCGATTTCGTTTTTGTTGTTGAATTTTTGGTATACAAATATGTTTTTTTGTTTTTTCGTTTAGGTTTTTTCGTTTTAATGGAAGAAATAGAGAGAGAAGTTGTTTCTCTAAAAAAGATGGTTCACACGTAAATAGTGATAGCCATAACAGTAATTTTAACTTTTCAAAAGGATTTTGGACCAACAGATAACTGATTTTTTCCAGTGGACTATAAGATAACAAGTACTGGGTTTTCTGGACCAACCAGCAAATTACCCATTTTAAATTTGGAAAAAACTCAAACGGTCAAGCATAAGAGAGTGGTTACAAATGTTGGAACTTCAGCAGATGTCTAGAATCTCAAAATCAGATCTCGACTACCGTAGTTTCGTTTAACTAAACTCGTGTTTAGTGAGAAAGTATAACGAGTTTGGCTTTTGAAATCACATTTGAGTCGAAACTAACGGATCTAGAGGGCGCCATACATGAGGCCTTTGGGTCAATCGAAAATGGTACGATGGAGTACATGTTGTAAGCTGGGTTGCACAGACACGCCACTTTTATTGTCGCCCCCCGCGCATTGGACACGGATAAGACATGCACACGACGCATGTTAAACACGCCCACGTACACGTCTCACATATTTTTGATCCGGTCTCGCACTAGACGCATATGGGACATGAATGGGCTCTTGCTTGGACGCAAACAGCCTCATGGGCCTTTGAGTTCAGGTGCAATAACACTCGTTTTAATTGAATAAAAAGTATTATGTGAAAAGATTCGAACCTTGTTGGGTCTATTTTTTAATATATATATATATTATAATATTAATATTCCTTAACCAAAACCAAGAATAGCTCTTTATTTTTTTATATGAGTATATTAATTTTTCATCTATTTTAATACGTAGGAAATTAATAACTATGAATCTCTGATTCACTAATTTTTTTCATTTAATGTTGTAATATTACAAATTTATATAAATTCCAAATTCCAGACTAACAAAATTCATGTGAGAATATTGCACGTAATAAAATGTTACTTATATAGAGACAATGATATCATTAAAATTTTTAAATTTTTTTTACGTATGATATATATTTATATAATAAATAAATATATATATATATATTCTGTATCCATATCAGTACTAACCAGGTTGTAAGGAGTCCCATTGTCTTTGTCTGATAATAGTAGTAGTGCTACGTCTACAAGCTTGATTTCTTCTGTTTAGGTTCATACATTTGGCTCTATCTGTTTACTGTTGTTTCGGCTAAGTCCATTTCTTTACTGATTTACTATTTGGCCTCTTATTACTATTATCTTCACCATCCTTAGTTGGTTTATTGGCTTGATAAGATTGTAAAATAACGAGTGTTGCAATAAAAAGGAAGGATATGTTAGTCATTTCCCAACCCCAGGACACCCCTTATCCACTGGCCTAGATGGCATAATCCGCCAGCAGTCCCCAAAATGGTTTCCTTGGGTTATGAACTAATGCATGGTCTTAAAGGTGGTCAGTTAAGCTATGGAAAAGAAAATGGATTTTTGGACCCAACTTTGACAAAGCAATTCGGGCCATATCCTATTATCTGCCTTCGGGAAGATTAACCAGGTTCACCCAATATGTATGATCACATCCTCATGACTGGTACATACTGGGAACTGCTGAATGTAACCACTGTTCACATGAAGACTTCAGCAAACAGTTCTAACCAACACGAGGGAAGAAAATTTCCTAAAGATTCACCCACAATATGCACTTAGCCGAGCACAGCTGGTTGTAAGAATAAAACCATCTTAAAAAAATTAGTTTGGACAAGCAATGAACCGTAAATGAGCCATATAAGAAGTTTCGGTTGGATCACTTCTAAGGAACTTCAGTTCTACATCTTACAGGAAAATTTGGTCGGTATACATTCGAGGAGAAGCTAAAACTCAGGTATATAATATGAGGAAAAGAAAATGTACACAAGAAAGGGAAATAAATAGCACTTTTCCCAGGATACTGAGATTACAACTTTCATCCAGCTAAAAGTGATTTCGTAAATCATCATCATCTTACAAGTAAAGGGAGTTTGCAAACATAATACCTCGCCGTAGGCTCTCACTGCTAGCACCGAACTTTGCCTCCAGATCCACCTCTCCCACAGCTTTAGCAGCAGCTTTCAACTGATACACAATTTTACAAATCCACCAGTGATGTGATACAGGCTGTATGATAAAAATTGGGATTCATTTCCCAAGTTGTTTGGTGATTCAAGTTTATGGAATTACCTGATTCAAAAACTCGTCAAGTCTTCTAGCAAGCCGAATGATACTTCCCTCAAAAATATCAGTCATTTCTATAACCTCAGCAAAGGTTGCACCCTGGAAGCCAACATCAAGGTAAATTAAAAGTTGGAAACCAGGAAAATTCAAGGAGTTGCATAACCTATTAATTAAAAAATGAACTAAATTGAACTAAACATATTTAAACGGAAAGTATATAATAATATTTGCATATGCTCCAAACTATAGAAAAACAGATCATTAAACAAACAAAATGTCACTTACCTTTGACCAACAGTAGATCACATCCATCATATATGGTCTTGCTGTTGATTCCACGTATTCCTCGACATCTACTTCCAGTTTACACTCTCGTTGTATCTGAAAGATCTCAAAGCATTTTAAGCCCCATTCACTCAACCAGATAATCAACAAAGAATTATACCAAAACTTCACAGACCTCTGCGATTCTTCTCGCACTGTCTTGGAGTTGCTGTAATGGCTTCCCAAGTTCAGTTCTTAAATGTATTTGTTCATTCGATCTATCTCCAGGAACAAAACAGCTCGCAAGAGCTGCAACTTGATGGTGATCAAGATCATTAAATGTACCTAATGATGTTTGTTCAGTAAGGATTAGTATACACGGGTAAGGTACTAATCATTGAAGTTGATCCAGCGATTTATTACAAAAGTGAGAAGACAGAATCATAAATTCACCATTGAACATCAATTCAGTAATAAGAAGCTCATCTCCTGTGTCTATCAGACATGCAGCCCGTCCCTTCAACTGCACAACACCATCAGCATCAATATGGCCAAGCTTTTTTAAGACCCGAGCTCGGTTTTTCAGTTCGTCACGGAATTTTTGAAGCTGCCAAATCAATTCAACAATTAAACTTCAAACTGTGCAAGGCTAACGAAATGTAGCCTGGAGCCAGTAACAAACTCAATTAGCAATATGCATTTTGTGGGTCATTTTACATCACAATAAACATGTGTTCTATTAACTTCCTAATTAGAATGTCATCAGAACTAAAAGAGAATTCTAATGGACTACACCCAATGAAATGCACAAGAAACCTATCCAGTTCATATTTCATTAACCCTTGGGTGCAGGAAACTATTTGAAACAATGTGCATTCAAGATGCAAATATACCTGGGAGTCACGCATCTTCGATTTTAGTTGTTGAATCTCATGATTCACCTCTGCTTTCCGCTGGAAACATTTGACTTGCTGCTTATCTTGAGAAGACTGCAGAGTGAAAGTAAGTGAACATTTTTTCCATGAAATAAAATAATAAATAGTGCTATAGAAGCATAGACTGCACCAGGGGATCAGAGTACAGGCATAAAGATAAATTACACTGCTTCAAAATCGCAGAAAAAAAAGAAAAAACGATTAACTAAAAACCACAAAATTAGCATTACAAACCTTATGTATTGGTTGATCACATAATTTCTTCTCAAGTTCCTCAATTTGACTCATCACATCAACAAATTCTTGGTCTTCAATGGCCATATCCTACAAGAAGGTGAAAAACAGTTGAAAGTACAAAAGAAACAGAAAGCTTGTTTGGTCTGAGTGCTAATACACTGATGGATTGGACCACATAAACAAAATAATAAATCCTCATATGCGCCCCAGTGAAGTATGTCCAAACTTTGAACACCATTTTAGACTACTTAAAGAAAAAGAAGGAAATATACTTTTTTGTTTTATGTTTTCTTACAACAGCAAAGAGTGATGATATAGATACTTGAGTACATGATAGATAGAGGAACGAGTTTAGCCAGGCTAACGATAAACTGTTATCACCTAGATTCTGTGCATTTCCAAGGATATTCTAAAATATATTAAATATAAAATTGTAACTTGAGAAATTAAAGATACCTTCACAGGATTGAGCTTTGGAAGACCTTGAGGAAACCTAGTTCCCAACTCCTGCACTGCCAGCATTATACTTTGCCTCGCTTCCAATGGTCGGAGGTCAGAAGGAACAGATATTCTGATTTTGCTAAGAGCAGAAATGAGAGGCATCTGAACAGGAACCTGCAATCGATGAAATGGACAGATATGATATTTGCCCATTCATGTAATGAGAACCATTATGTTATTCAGATTTGCCCAGCTGACAAGATCAGTAAACTGACCCTTAGTAAAAATTGTTGCTTCACATGAGCTTCAACTCACCACGTGCATTTCACCCCTCTCCCCAGGACGAGGTGGGGATGGTTTGGAGCGAGTCCCATTTTCACTTGATCCAGGAGAACAATGGAGCAATGTATCCACTATGTAATTGCTACCGCGTGAAGAAGACGCTGGCAAAGTGCTCGAGGCTGATGATGGTTTTCTCACCACGTTAACCACCACCCCCCAACCCCAATCAGTTGCACCATCTTGTACCTTAACCTGTATCGATGAACATCTCACATTAAGTCATTACAACCCCAAAAATATAATTCTAGAACGAAGAAGCACATAAGACTTATTTCCTACTGCAGGTAAACTTTGAAGAAAGATACATCCAATTTTATCACAATGTACAGATGGAGAAAGATCGCTAATCATCAGTCATGACATGTAATGTAACCAACAATCGGATAAACATAAGAGAAAGGAAGGGCAAAAATTAGTTACAATATATGAGACGACATGTTTGGAATAAACAAACTAAGTAAAAAAAATAACTTAGGAATACAATAACGCAATTGTCATTAATTCAAGTTAAAAGTATATAGGTGGAGTCATGGAAGATAGTATAAAAGACCAATTTTAAATGATGAGTATCTTCTAGTCTAACAAAAAGCAGTTTGTTTCATGGTTACTTCAAAAGTCAGAAATGCTTAGGCTCGTACATACCAGCCTACCAGGAAGAAGAAAAAAGAGAACTCTTTCAGGTCGAGTTATTTCCGACATCATCTTCCTCTCAAGCAGAGCAATTTCAAGTCTTAGCTTATGATATTCAGCAACTTCTGCCTGTAAAACATGAAATTAAAGCTTAAGACGCAAGTCAAAGTGGTTAAGAGTGAAGAAATTCAAGTTTCATGAAAAGAAAAGCACCTCCCCAGAAGCATCAAGCATCTCAGCTTCCTTTTCCAATTTTGAAACCTTATCCCCAATATCAGGTAAAGCCTGAACAACCAAAGATGGTTAACATCGCCACACGATTTAATCTCAGTAAAGTAACTGATGATACTAGTGAGGAAGGGATGAGGTATAAACCTTCTCATACTGAAACTGATGAAATGAGTTCTTGATAACGTGCTCAGCTGTAAATTGGCCCTCAGCACGGCTCATTAAATTTAAGATAGAGTAGTAACTCAACCTGAATGTACTGAGCAGTGGAGCAGGTCTACCCAAAACCATATCTTTAAGAGTAGCCATCTCCATCTGGAAAGAAAATGAAAGCAATGTCAAGCACAGGTGTGACGAGATGAAGTATCTTATTGAAGTGGATAATCCAATTTAAATGATGGTGACAAAAATAAAAATAAAGTAGTATTTTAAATAATACATAGCAAGAGCATAAAAAATGGATATTATAGCTTCACGGCTCAAAAGGTTAAAACAAGCAGGAAAGTCAAAACCACAGGACTTTTAGAAAAAAAAACCTTCTCATCAATCATTATGATGCAGATACCACGGTCATCTTTCCCACGGCGTCCCGCTCTCCCACTCATCTGTACATAACAGCAAAATAGTAGTTAATGACTAAAATCAAATGAAATATAGAAACACTTTCATTTATTAGAACTAAGAAAGAATCATTTCTTGGAATCTTAACTTACCTGAATATATTCACCTGATCCAATATAACGATGACTATCACCATCCCATTTCTTGACAGATGTGAAAACAACAGTTTTTGCAGGCATGTTTAAACCCATGGCAAACTGACACGAATAATAACCAAGAAAAAAAAGAGTTAGCAACATAGTCTGAATTGTTCAAACTGAACAATGCACGACAGTGTTCATAGTCAGCTGAATGCAGGGCAGAAAAACCTTTTCCCCATTTGGTGTTTCAAAAACCATAACTTTCAAGAACCTAATTAGCAATGAAAACCATCTTACCGTTTCTGTAGCAAAAAGGGCCTTGACGAGTCCTTCTTGGAAAAGAAGTTCCACCAATTCTTTAATTATTGGAAGAAGTCCAGAGTGATGCACAGCAATACCCCTTTGTAATAGGGGCAACATTAATTCAATGGCAGGTAAGCTCCTGTCCTCCTCATTTAAACAAAGTATTGCTTTCCGAAAAACCTCTTCAACGTCATCCTTCTCCTCTTTGGTATTAAAATCAAGCTTGGCCATAGAGATTGCATGTTGTTCGCATTCTCTTCTACTAAAGCTGAAAATGATGACAGGCTGAAATTTCCGTTCCATGATCATCTGAAAAATAACAAGTTTTCCAGATCAGAGCAGAACTAAGATCTGTTGCCCTAGCCACTGCCTCCGCTGAGGTTTACTAATTTTTAGGCTCAAGTCTACTTTGATACTTAGCATGGGTTCATTGGGATGGGAGCAATAGTCATAGCTGGATGTTTCTATGTATTAAGTACTATGACGCTGATATTCAAATGGATGTTACTGAGATTATGATAAGGGAAAGTTCTGCACACATACTACAAATGAACTATACAACACTACAAGAGAAATTTCTAGTCTGAGAAACTCATTGGACAAACGTCCAAGCAAATGGGGTGCTTGCACAGTTGAATAAAGGACCAAAAATCAAGAGTAATAGCTAACTATAGTTAAAATTTCAAATAAGACAATTCCATTCATACCGGTGCAAAGAACAGCAAGTTTAAAAATGAAGCATACCTTGACAATCTTGAATATGTCAGAACCCCCAGCAGCAGTACCGCCCTTTGCAATCCTACCACTTGCTTTAGGACCTCCACCCTTATTCCCATCATTTGGCTTTTGTTTATTAAATGTATCCTGTAATTTCGCAAAATTCTCCTCTTTAAACTGCTCGTTCTCATCCACAACAAGATACAAACCCGAACCACCCACAGGAAACACGTAATGCTGCAAAGGAGTAGGTCTGAAATCTGTATAAACTACATGACAAGGCTGTTTATGCAAATAACAAATCCATTCAGCAAACTCAGTAGCATTCGACATAGTCGCCGACAAAAACACCATTTTAATAGCTGGCGGCAAAAATATAATACTCTCTTCCCAAACAACACCTCTTTCCCTATCCTTCATATAGTGAATCTCATCAAAAATAACCCAAGCAACTTCTTTCAAAACCTCAGAACCTCTATATAACATCCCCCTCAATATCTCAGTAGTCATAACTAAACAACTAGCATTCGGAGATATCGTAACATCACCAGTCATCAAACCAACATCTGAAAACTCCTGTGTCAACTCCCTATATTTCTGATTACTCAACGCTTTTAGAGGCGAAGTATAAATAACCCTTTGTTTATCTCTAAATGACATAGCTATCGCATACTCCGCTACGGCAGTTTTACCAGCTGAAGTATGTGCCGAAACCAACACAGATTCTTTCCTTTCCAAACAAGAAACTGATACTTGTTGAAATGGATCGAGTTTGAACTCATACGTTTTTGCCATTGTACCATTAAACTCAGGATTAGCTAATGTACCATGAACAGTTTCATCTAATGAAGGTACATAATCTTTTGGTACTGCAACTTCATGAACACATGTTTTAGCTAATGTTCTTCGTTTAGAAATAGATTCAGTAGGTTTCTGTGCCTCTGAATCTTCATTTGGTGTAACTTCTGAAGCTTCTACAGATTTCCTCTTCCGAAGTGACTGTGATTCTTCTTCCATTTTTCTTCGTTTTCAAGATTCTAAAACCCTAATTCTAATTATTCCTCTATTTGCAAGGGAAGAAGAACAATGTTAATGTTAATAAATTAGGAATTTCGGCTACCTTATGATGTCGCCGGTGGAGGCGGAGTCTCTTGAGGGTTTGGGATAAACCCTAAGTATTATTTTCTCCTGAGAAGAGAGCTTCGGTGAGAGACGGTGGCGCCAAAGAGAGAGTGATGTTGGTAAGATGGGAAAAGAATTTTTGTATATGGCGATTGTATCCTGTGATTCTGACTCGTTTAGTATACGGCTTAATGGATCTGACTTGATAGAGTCCGACCCTTACGGCTTCTCCGATAGTCAATGTGGTTGTTTCACTTTCACACATGTGGTATCACCTTAAAGACATCCTCTTGATATTTATTTAGTATATTAGGGATAAATTCCTAAACATATAAGGAGAATAATTCAATCTCCAACCCATAAGTGTCTGTAACTTTTATTTATTTATATGTCATTTATATGCTGATAGATATATTTTATATTTTTAGTTTTAGATAATTTTATTAATAAAACGGTAATTATGATGAAAAGATATCCTCAAAGTGAACCTCTAAAACTAGAGGTTCACCTAAAGGATGTCTTTTTTTTTTACCACATCATCCTCACATCAATGGGTTGGAGATGATTTTTCAGAAATATTGGTATGTATCCTATGTGGATTGTGACTTTTTTCTTCACACATATTCCGTTGGAGAAGCTCTTAAGTTATAACTTGTTAACATGCTGAATTATTGGGTCATGTCTGCGTCAGACGCGCTTAAGACAAAAGACTCAAATCTTTTAAGAATGGGTCTAGACAAGAATGTTTAGATATCAATTTACGAGGGTATCCTCCAATTAAACGTTCTTTTATTAGCCAGAAAATTATTATAATAGTTCCATTGTTTGTCCCGTCCTATGGGTCTTTCAGGTGGTTTATATATCTTATAGAAAACTTGTTTAGATTTAAAAACCATAAATTATATGCATAATGTGTTAATTGTGAGCTTAAAATTGATGCCAGATCCAAAGTCATCCTCACTTGTATCTATGGGGCATTGCCTATAATAATATAGATATCCAATAAGATTTCATTGGGAAAACTAGTTCTAACATGGATTGTCCATGGATTTTAATAGGTAATTTAAATATTGGTTTGCATAACTCTGGGAAAGAATGAGGTGTTTCTATTGCACAATCTGTTATTGATAGTGTTAATAATTTCATTGGCTATTTAGGGATGTGTAAAATCAATTACCTAGAAACCGCTTCACTTGGTCAAACAAAAGATCATGATAATGAGTTTATTCAAGAAAGACTTGATGTAATACTCGATGTTTTTAGTTACCTGTTCGGATCAGATTTTACTCGACTTAGTTAACCTTGTTAATTGGGTTGTTGTAGAGTTATTTTCTTTTCTTTAGCCTAGGTCTTGACACTTGATCAAATATTTAGAAATTCCTTCTTTTATTACTTAGTAAAAGGTTAGGGTGGAAATATAGTCATCAATTAGTTTTAATAAGTAAATAAAAGTAAGAGAAATTAAAAAGATAATTAAAAGAAATAAAAAATAATAATATGAGATTTAATACCACTAATAATGATAATTAATATAAGTTTTATTATAAAAAATACGGATAAAGGTAAAGCTATGAAGAGGGAAGATGAATTAGAGCTAGGGTTATTGAGGAAAATTAATTAAGAAAATCAGTAGAGGATCGATCAAATTGAGGTAGAATGCGAAACCCTTTCTTTGTTGATGTTTTTCTTTAGGTGTTTGTTTCGTATGGTTTTGTATTGTTAGGGTTAAGTAATTTATATGTATCTTTGATTAACGATCATGCTTATCATGTTCGTAGATAACATGATTTTGTAAGACTGGTTAAATTTGTAGAATAATCCACTATAAATTCACCTTTAGATGTTTGTTTTAAATTTATATAATATTCTCTGAAATCTAGACAGTTTTTTTTTTATCACGTTTTTTATTAACTTAGGTTACCCTAATGATGTTAGAATGATTTGGGATATCAATAAAAGTTGTAGATTTATGTGTTATCTTCTATTGTGAGTTAGATTTGTTTAATTTAAAAATATTATGAATTAACTACGAATATTTTGGTAACATAATGTAACCTTCCCAGTTTTTATGTTTATCTTGTAAAATCAATATCTTAAGTTTGAGCTATTAGTTTGTTGTGAAATTTGGATATGTTGTATCTAATGGTGTCAGGAATATTCACCAAAAATATAAGGGCGATCAGACAAAGTTATCATCATAAAATAATTAGTGCAAGATGTCCGCAGTTTGTAAAATGTATTCTTGTTTGCATATATGCTTAAGTGAAATACATCATTACTTATTTGTCATATGATTTAATAGTATTATTTTTTTTAAATGATTTACAAAAGAAAATGAGTACTTTTTTTTTCTTCCGTAAGATGGAACTTGGTTCCATGCTAACGGTGGGTAATGATTTCCGAGAGAGAATGGTAATGATTCCTAAAAACATACAGGGTATTAATGATCCCCTGATCCATCGATGGCGGCTGTCCATGCCGAGGTAAACGATAGGTGGGAGTACGAACCAAGGTTTTCGTACGGTGAACTCATGTATTGAAATATGAATTACATGAATTTGTTGGAAACTTTATTGGTGTTCTAAACTCATGGATTGAAATCAAGATTGGATAATTTATTGGAAACATTATTGATATTGTGATTGTTAAATATATATTATTGATTCGTTGAAGTTGTACTTCACTTCTTGTTATATGTTGGTACTTGATAAATTGATTTTGTTTCTACATCTTTAGAGAATAAGAGTGCATTCTATTGAGCTTTCATCTCACCCAAATTGACATGCTTGAAGATTAAATGAAAGTTGGAAATGGAACTAAGAAGTTAATTACCTTGATGATTGTGTTGTTTTCTTGTAATTGCTTGAAGTGTAATTTGGCCTAAATATTTAGTCGAAATGTTATTATAGATGTTTAAATAATAAATTCATATGCTTAAGATACATTTATATAAAATTTTAATTGTGTTCAATGAAATAATTATTAAAAATAAAATATATGCATCTGTCTCATCCCGACCCGTAATGCCTTAAAGTTTAGATCTCCATATGGGTTTAAACCTGGTCTGAAATTCGGGGTTTACATTTTATAGAGCTCCAGGAGATTGGTTTCAAACTTGTTTGATATTCTCATGTTTATCATCTTGCGGCTGTGATCATAATCCCCATACTTTATCTACCATTAGAAATATTAATCCTAAGAAAAGATAAAGAAATTGAAGAAATGTTGGTTAAGGGATAGTAGATGTAAGTTTTTAGTTGTTGAGAATTGACATGCTAGTACACAAGGTTCTAAGGATTTTAAACAAAAACATTCCTTAGAACAAGTTAGACAATCTCTTAGGCAATGGAACATACATGAGTTTGGACATATCCAAACTTAGATTAGTGGTCGACATACTCTATTAGAAACACTTTATTCACAAGGAGTAACTTAGATTAGTGGTCTACATACTCTATTAGAAACACTTCATTCACAAGGAGTTGTTGACACTAGTGATACAATATTAACCAACATTAGAACTCAACTTGATTATTGGCCGAGTATATAAGGGGATTTATTATCGAAAAACAAAAGATGATATAGTGTATTTCGATGAAAGAAATACATAATATATCCATACTGGAGTAAATTATAAGATAAGAAGGTTATAAATTTAGGCTATATAAGATGTTTTTGGTGTGTGGATGATAGATAGAGATGATACTGGTGCAAATGTCATGCATCATTTTTCTCCATAAGTAAAATTAAATAGTTTTTTTTATTATTATTGTATATAGAAGCTTGTGTTATTGCTTGTTTAAGTGGACTATGTGCATCCCCTAGTTAACCGGGATGTACATTCCTCCCCACTCCATTCGCTGGATATAAAATCAGGTTATATTTTTACCAATGTTTCATTTTTACTTGGAAATTTAATTAAAAAAATAAAAGCACAAGTTCTCATGCCTTTAATCTTTTTTTTTTTGAATCTTTTGATCGATTTATTCTTATATTCTTGTGCTACCAGTCTACCACTTCTTACTCACTTTCGCTGTCTATATTTCCTTTCCATGATAATGAAATCATGAATTACAGTTTTCTACCTTTTCTATTGATCATTTTGTGGGTTTGGATTACCGCTCATTATTTTCCGAAATTGAAAACTCTAAACTTAGTAACACACTGTTATTTTATTAGTTATGATCAATCAAAAGGAAATGGGATATTTTTCGAAAACAAATATTTTTTCCAAAATCCAATTTGTTTCTGGTTTTGATCATTTTTAATTTAACAATTTTTTTTTGATGAGAAATAAATCAAACATAGAAACAAAAAAGGAAAAAAGATAGAAAAATGGAAAAGGTTACTTGTTTTTTACAAATACTACAAGATAACCCAACTAAGACCAAAGAAAATGAAAAAATTCTCAACATTAAACCTAATATTCAGAGCTCCTCAAATGGTGAGTTTAACTGTTAACATATAACAATTACAAATCTTGGCTGGGATGTTATGGATGGGATACCTTGGTTTGAATATTTTCTTTATTACCAAATCTTTGTTAGGTTAAGGTTTTTTTTTTTTTTTTTTTTTACATTGAGTCCAAGATTAGATAGATGATCTTTATTATGTAGATCATCACCAAAAAATGATTTAAACAATAATAAAAAAAATTTATATGATGAGTTTAAATTAGGGAGATTCATAATTTTGATGATCAATATAAAATCAGGATCTCATTCAACCTCAGTCGATATTGAAAATGAGTTATATATTTAACAAATATTTTTAAGAATAGTAATAATTCTTTTAGATAATATAAAAATGATATACAACGCCCAAAAGAGTGCACCCAATGCACCCAGTATTAGCTGGCGAGAAAATGGGCAAAATCTCTTACACCCCACGTCACCTGACAGCAGTTAAGGATGGGAAGTTGTTTTTGACTTTTACTAAATACTTTCCAGACATGGATATGAATTGACAGCTTATATTCCATATAAATTTTGGGTTCATTTTTTTTTTGGATATGCCCGTGGGTTAGAAACAAATTAGGTTCGTTCTCTCGCACAGCTGAAGAAAAAACGAAGAGGAGCATAAGAAGTAACCTTTGGGAAGATGAGAAGCTAGGATTTTCTGATTAAAATCCGAAACTGTGCTGTATATGTTAATTAATCATCAACTACATTTCTTATCAAAATATAAAGGTACACAGGTATGTCTCAAAATTTACGGTTATGTTTTTCCCCTTCTTCAAAACTTAAGGTTACAATATTAGTGTATGGTTCGTTAATTTCAGCTCAATAAATCCATAAAGAGCATAAGATTTCTTGTTTATAAGGTTGATTTGTTATCAAACAAAGGAAATCCTTTTCAATTTTTAATTTCAATTCATTTTCATTTAGGGGTTTTGCTCTCTTTTGAACAAATCACTGAGATCCATTTTTGAACATATAAGAGTGACAACTTAATTAGAGTTTAAGTTTACTACGAACACTTACATGATTATAATCAATTCTAAACATTACAAACACTTACATGTATGAGATTTACTATGCAACCAAAAATTAGAGGGAAAAGAAAAGAGTACGGGTAGTTCACAACTTCTTTAGCAATTTGTCTCAAAATCAAGTTGCACCCACAACACTCTAGAACCATATCACCGAAAGCAGTTAATATTCAAATAGAACTGTGATAATTGAAAAGTAAGATATTGCATGTGATAAAGTAGTTTAGTTGCTTGCTTCTTTCACCATTAGACCCGGTAAGTGGACTGATATTAATACCCATTTTGAACATTGAAGTAGCAAAATTCAGAAAGAAAGACTGGAGTAATTGATGTAACTTTCAACAATCTATTTTGTAGTCGCAGCCGCAGAATCACTAGAGTAGATAACTTGGTCAGAAAATAGAAAGCCTTTTTTCTCAAGTAAGTTCTTAAAGTAATGATTATCGAATAAATTAATTGAAGTGCGGTCTAAAGCTACAGTTCTATCACCTTCTCCATTTTGTGGACAAACTGATTATAAATCAGTTACCATATCAGTGTGCATGGTTTTGTTGGGTGCGCCTGTTCCAGAGAAATTCACCAGTCTGGGACTAAATGTAGAACACTTTGGTTATCCAGTTGTATGAACACCTGCATGTAATCGAATCGACAAGTACTAGAGGGTGTAAACAGACGCATCTCTACCATGGAGTGTAAGTGGCATTAGTGGATCACTTAGTCAGTGAGCAAGTAGTTACTACATAATTTTGTACTAATTCTTTTATCTTCTTGCTCTCTTTTAGTACTTTCTTTTTTCGCTTTCTCCCTTGTTATTTTAAGTTTGCAGGAAAGGTGTTGTGGCTGATAATGACAAATCTTGAGTGACTCTAATACCTTGAAATATAAGGGCGTGAATTGAGGATTCGAAACGGGTAATGGAAGACAAAAACTGCTGAAGATGTTAGCTTCAGGGAGATAATGGTAGAAGAATTTTTTCAGGTCTTGTCGCACAGCTGCGGGAAATATCTGATGAAGGCTTAAATGGAACCCCTAGTAAATATAATGTCATTCAGATCCATCACTATCATTTTACTACAGAAGTCAAGTGTATTATAAAATGTATATTGTAATGTTGTTCATATGGAGTTGGTTTTATAGACTGTTTATGTAGGCAGTGTGATGTGTTTGTAAACTTGTTTCATTTGAAATCTTATTTTTGTTCAATTGGAATCTTAAAATGTATTGACTGATGCATTGAATAAAGGTTAAGACTGTAAAAATATTGTGTCTAATTCAATATTGGTAGACTAAAAAACTGATTGCAAGATTACAACAAAGTGCAAAAATTATGCACTTTCACACAATTTCAGTTATTAGCAAGCTTAAGCAAAAAAAAAGAAAAGAAAAATGAACATAACATCTTGTGTCATTTTCTATGTACTGAACATCCTGTTTGCATAATGATGGTATACCTGAAACTATCTAATCACCTTATCATCATTATCCTTCTTGTGAAATATTTGCAAGTTGCAACCAAACAGTATATGATTTTGCAGATAGAGCAACGACTTTTCAAGTAAACTTACTGTGTTATGTATTTATGGATCTGCTCAATCCAGTACAGTAAAAAATCTAAAGTAAACTTAAAATATGCATAGAAATTAATCTTGTCTGACAATATAAGAACAAATCAATGAGATAATAGTTTGAACAAAATAGAGATAAATATGATAAAGAGTTTAAATAGCAGACAATCTAAGATATCACCATGTCTCCTTTCCTACTGAATCTCCCATGGTTTAGGATGTGATTCCTTCATAGTGAAAAATAAAACTGAGTAGTAAGTTTTCTCACAGTGAAAGACTGAATGACAAAAGAAAACTTAAATTACAAATAAAAAGACACTTTACCAGTAATTCCATATAAAAAAAAGGTTTTGCGTTGCTGAACTCTCTTGCTGCAACTATATTAGCCTACGTAAGAACCATGATAATATATTTAGAGTCTAAACAAGGACTTAACTTACAAAACAGAAACGAAACTTGATAAAATTACTTACATCAGGTGCTACATATTGATGTGATTGTAGATGGTAGTACGAATGGGTTTATTTCAGAACTTGTGAAGATTTAATTTATAGACTCAAATTCTAATAATTAAACTAGATAACTCAAAACAAAGTTGGTATCAAGATTATAAAGAAAAAAGCACTGAGACTCAGGATTCCACCATTAACCAATTAAAGTGATTCAATCTAATCAATATTAATGCAATTCTTTACGCTTAAAGTGATTCTAATATGTTGCAAAAGTAGATTTTCAAAGTAACAATTGTAAATCGAAAGTATAGACCATCATCAACCCTAAACTAAGTATTCTCTATCAAAAGAAATCACAACTGCTTAATAAAAATCCTTAAATCAATTTTTAATCAAAGCAAATAATCATAGCAGAAATTGCAAAAATCAATTAAAATAGAAATATACCACTTTTCTTGGAACAATGGCTTCCTCCATCGCCTCAGCAAAGGGGTTTATCTCCTCATGTTGAACACTCTCAAAATACTCATTCATGGCTCAAAAAGGTGTTTAAAAGAAGAAAAATAATTGACATAGAGAATTTGCTATGGATATAACTGTTGTAGAGAAGAAAAGATAATTGTTACTAGCTGTTACAAAAGAGATAACTGTTACTAGCTGATCAAACGACCAATAGAATCTCTTCTCCAGACACGCTCAGTCAAGGCTTTAGGTGGCCTAGGCATGCAATAAAATAACTCATAATTGGAAGGGAATTCTAAACAAACACAAGCAAGGCTGACTCGACCAAGCAAACTTATTTAATCTAGCAAACAAAAAGCATGATGACTCTACTTAGATTGTTTCTAGACCAGCTTCTATTCTTCAAAAAGGCAATTAGTTACAGTTTTAGCAAACCTCTTGAACCGATCTGAATTAGATTAAGTTGATCGAAGAGAAGAAATATAAGCTCCATGGAGCTTGGATAATCCAACCTCTTTGGAAAAAATTTCCTTGGGTTACAAGGCAACACAAATCAACTTCAAATAATCATCATGATCCTTGAGTTGAGCTAACAAAGTAACCAATACAATCCTTCCAAAAGATTTTTCAATAAACTCGTTACCCTATCGGTCTTCTTTCTAGTTAAATTTTAAGGATTAGGTTCGCGTTATGTAACGTGTTCCTAAGGCGGGCAAGAAGGAAATGGTGATGAAATCCGAGTCCTTATCTTATATGGCCAATCCTTGCCCTTTACTAAGAAAAACAATCCGTATTCAGTTCCACAACATATATGCATACGAAGGAATACAGTAAACCCACTTACAGGGGATTCGTGGGTTGATCGAGTCTTACCTCCTGTACCATACAGGGGATGAATCGGTTGTAGTCGACCATGGCCACCGATTCCTGTGTCAGTGTACGAAACCGAGGGGCCGAGACAATATCGTAATTGTCGTCCTTCCCTGTTGCAGTTTATATTTAAATTACCCTTCCGTAGGGTTTAAAAATAATAATAATGTCCAAAGTCCCAAAATAAAGTCCATAAGTGTCCAAAAATAAAAGAAACATCACAGAAATAATAAAAGATTTCCTAATACAATTTTCTAAAAAGAGAAACAAATAAAATCTAAAAATAAAATCTAATTAAAAATAAAACTCTTTGTCTTCTTTTCTGTTCTTTTAGCTTTAACTTTTAACTCCTAGTCTTTAATCATCAAAATCTTTGGCTCAATTTTCTTTCAGTCCAAAATTCAAAACCTGTAGCAAAAAGATAAATACCCAATGAAACGTAAAATAGAAAAAATTAAAAATAACACTAAAAACAAAAATAAAAACCTAAAAATAAATCTAAAACTCTAAACCTAAAGACAAGTCCGCGTCGGCGGCGCCAAAAATTGATGTGATTGTAGATGGTGGTAAGAATGGGTTTATTTCAGAACTTGTGAAGATTTGATTTTTAGACTTAAATTTTAATAATTAAACTAGAAAACTCAAAACAAAGTTGGTATCAAGATTATAAAAAAAAGCACCGAGACTCAGGATTCCACCATTAACCAACTAAAGTGATGCAATCTAATCAATATTCATGCAATTCTTTAAGTTTAAAGTGATTCTAATATGTTGTAAAAGTAGATTTTCAAAGTAACAATTGTAAATCGAAAGTATCGAACATCATCAACCCTAAGCTAAGCATGCTCAATCAAAAGAAATCACAACTTCTTAATAAAAATCCTTAAATCAATTTTTAATCAAAGCAAATAATCATAAAAGAAATTGCAAAAATCAATTAAAATAGAAATATACCACTTTTCTTGGAACAATGGCTTCCTCCATCGCCTCAGCAAAGGGGTTTAGCTCCTCATGTTGAAAACACTCTCAAAATACTCATTCATGGTTAAAAAAGGTGTTTAAAAAAAGAAAAATAATTACGGATATAACTGTTGTAGAGAAGAAAAGATAATTGTTACTAGCTGTTACAAAAGAGCTAAACTCAAAAGAATAGGCAATGTGATTGTACAGTTACGACAACGGTTTATTCAAAGTTATAGCCACGGTTTCTTCATTTTCTTCTTCGCATCAGATTTTTTTTCTGACTTTTTTTCTCTTCTCTGGCCTCTGCCACCCCCAAACTTCTTCCAATCTTCTCTTATTTATAATACCGCATCCTAGCTTCCAAATCTTCGGCATTAACTCATCAAATCTTCTTGCGAATATTTTGATTCAAGGAAGGTATTCTCGGCCATTATTATCTGATTTCCTTTTAACTTAATTACATTGTTTCCTTTTCTTTGTCTTAGTTTTCCTTTTAAGATATTGATTTATAGGAGCAAAATCAAACGCGACAGGGAAGAGAATCCCATATTTTCACGCGTTATTGTTTTCTCCCTGATTTCTTCGAGAAGATATATACGCCGAGATCTCTTTTGATTTTGTGGGTCTGTTACGTGTACAAGTTGCTATTAATTAGGTAAGAGAATAATTGTGTCTTCAGTCCGTGAGTATCTCCACCAAATTTCATAACAATCTCGACAGTTTCATAAGAGAAAGAATTCCTGCCTAAAACACTTTTGAATTTAAGGAGGTGCCCTTATCCATGATATGGGTGCCTTTATCAATTTCTCCTCGGGGTGCCTTTATCACATTTTAGCCGATTTTTCCATGGTTATTTATTTTTCCAAAAATACCTAAAAACACAACAAAAATAATAATATCAATACAGAAGTTGAACAATAGCAATATAAATATGAAACAAATAAGACACAGAAACGTGTCTATACTCCCAAACTTATATTTTGCTAGTCCTCTAGCAAATATAATCTAAAAAAAAATCCTAACTCAATGTCGCAGGCATCGCGATTGCACTTAGCGTGTGCAAAAAGCCTTTAAACCCCTAGGTGTCCCTAGTGGATGAGTTTTGTCTCGTGAGGGTTTACAAAGAGGTATACTCATAAAACCTTTACTTCAAACTCTAGCTACTTGTGAATGATTGAGGGTAGACACTAAAAAAGCTATTTAGTTGACATATTAAATTCCTCGCCCATAAGAATCATTACCCTATATGAGTCCAATTGATGTACACGAGTTTGCTGGTCTTAATCATTATACTAATATCGACTCAGCATGTATATACAAGGGCCCCAACGGTCGATTTATTAAAAATAAAACAATTATCTTTATATTATTAAATGTACTGTCAACATAATTGGATCAATTTGAATCCAAGCGCATGCTTCTTATCAGCATCTTACATGATAGTTCTCATGGATCCTGCGTTCCACGCTTGCTTAGGCGACGAAGACAAGGAGAACACACACATATTCTATCAAAGTGTCAATACTCAATTTTTTTTGGAACAATGTTCTAAATAATACAATAATGAGGCTTGATCTCAAACACTCTACTTCATCCTGGCGGTGATAACAATTCGATATTGGTGCCCAACCAAATCACTTAGAGAAACATAAAAAATTATAAAAATAAAAACAGAAGGTGATATGGTCGAGATAGACTCCGAGATACGCTTGCTCAATGATTATCATGTTATTTCTAACACCTGAGTGCATCCTTCTATGAATAGACCATTTACATGGGCACACCAATTCCTATAGATAAGAGTTATGTTTCCATATACCTAGAATGGTTAGTGTCATCCTGAATTGTTCACAAGTTTCTAAAGTTTGGAGTTTTATTATTTCAACTAAAAGTTTCTCCCTTACCCCCAAACTTAAACCTAATATTATCCTCAATGTTTCAAATTAAAGTGCAATACCAAAAATATAGGTAACTAGAGGAATAAAGAGGTAAGTTAGAAAGATAATACCTGGGTGAAGCGTAACAATCCTTTTTTGGAGAGTAAGACAGAAAATAAAAACAAAAAAAACCCTACAAAAACCTACTAATGTACAACAACATCCTTGATGAGAAATCAAGGTAAGCAGGGTCCTCCTCAACATCACCTGCAAGAAAAGGCTCTAAAAAGGGTTTCAATCTCTGACCGTTAACCTTTGAAGAACTACTATTATCTAGTGTCTCAATCTCAATAGCACCATGTGGAAAAACAATGAGAACTATAAAAGGACCCGTCCACCGAGAGCGTAACTTCTCGGGGATTGATTCAAACGGGTATCATACATAAGAACTTTTTGACCTGGAGAAAACGACTTTCTTAAAATATTTCTATCATGCACAAGTTTCATTTTGTTCTCATACTCCTTAGCACTATCGTATGTATCTCTACGAATCTCGTCCAACTCATTGAGCTGGAGCTTCCTGTGAGCTCCTGCCTTATCAAGCGAAAAATTAAATTGCTATACAGCCCAATATGCTCTACGCTCTATCTCGATGGGCTTGCCAAAAACTAGACGATAAGGTGACATTCCAATGGGGGTCTTAAACGCTGTACGGTAAGCCCATAAGCCATTAGTAAGCCTCAACGACCAGTCCTTCCGATTAGGATTGACTGTTTTCTCTAAGATATGTTTAATCTCCTTATTGGAAACCTTTACCTGACCACTGATAGACACATTTTAGTGTCTAAATTGTACCTTAGTTTCTATTAAGTTAGTATTCGATTTTGCAAATATTACGTGTTTTTATGCTTTTGTAGGTACAGTAGAAGAATAAAGATTTGTGGAAAAATTGGCTCAAAAAGTGATAAAGGCACCCCAAGGACAAGTGTTATTTGGCACCCTAGAAGTGGATAAGGGGTACCCTCGAGTCAACTCGGTCAAATCGGGACAAATCGGGTCAAACCCGAGTCAAATCGGTCAACCCGAGTTGACCGAGTCAACTCAGCACGGGACCGATCGGAATTCGTCTGCATCAACTGGCCACTTTCAATTCGCGTGAGAAACAAGTTTTTGTTGCTTCCAGATTGTTCTAAACACTCATAGTTATCTCACGCAAGTCATAAACATCAAAAGATCCCGTAAAATCAGCTTGAAAATCATGTATTTTGCCGGAATCATGATTCGATTAAGATTGGGATTTGTGGGCAGTTCTAGAGAGTTCTATTAGGTTTAGAACTCTCTCTAGGGTTTCTACTATCTATATAAACCAAGAGAAGCCAAGAAAATCGGACACGAAAACCTAGAGAAGAAATCAGAGAAATTCCGGCCACTTCCGGTCGCCGCCGGTGACCTGCTGCTGCTCCGGCCGGCGTGTTCTTCATCCACCATCACCGAAGAAGACGATCTTGTAACATCTATATACGTTGCATATCCAGTGTTACATTCTGCTCCTGTTGCCTATTCTTTCAAATCTTTGTTGCTTAGAATACTTTCTGTTACAGCTGAACCCTCTCTTGCAACATTTATAAACGTATCTGTTCAGCTGTTGCACTATTATTTCACCTTGTAATCAACTTTTTGAGCAATGAAAAGATCTTTTGAGCAAGTTTTCTTCACCATGGGCTAAGTTTATTTACTGGGATGATGGATAAGGTATTTTTCTCAATTTTATGTGATTTAATTATTTTCTAATAATTATTTACAATTCTTTTGTTATTAAAATTGCATAGTTTTAAATAGTAAAAACGGTTTTCTTTCAACAGTTGTGCTTTTGCTTGATGGATTATGCTTAGTTAATTAATTTTGATAGTCCATGCTTGTGATTTACCTCTGTTTGTTAGCATAACAAAACCAATTTTGGCAATTATTTGGGCTTCAATTAATTTAAAAAGAATTATCTGATTAATCACATAGGTTGTTAGAATTACCTGATTCCTGATTCCTGGTATTTTTAATATTATTCAAAAATCATCTTTAGGTTATTTAGTCTTTTTCTTACTCCTGAAATTTTCTAGAGTTAATTAGAATCATTATTTTCTAAAATCATTACCTTCGCAAGTTCGAGAATCGAACCTCTTTTTACCACTATATAAAACCACATCAATTTTTGGCGCCGCCGACGCGGACTTGTTTTTAGGTTTAGGGTTTTAGATTTATTTTTAGGTTTTTATTTTTAGTTTTATTATTTTACTTTGTTCTATTTTACGTTTCTTTTGGTATTTTTCCTTTTTACTACAGGTTCGATTTTGGATCGAAAAGAGATTACGCCCAAGTTTTGGAATTAAAGCTAAAGACTTGGAATTAAAAAAGGGAAAAGCTTAAAGAACGAAAAAAAAGATCGAAGATTTTATTTTATTTTTCTTAATTAGATTTTTAGGTTATTTTAATTAGTTTTAATTAATTTAGAAAATTGTATTAGGGTTTTAATTATTTTTGTAATTTTTTTTTTTATTTTCGGACACTTTTGGACATTATTTTTGGACTTTGGACTTTTTATTATTTTTAAACCCTACGGAAGGGTAATTTTGAATATCAAACTGTGTGCAGGGACGGACGACAATTACGATATTGTCTCGGCCCCTCGGGTTCGCACACTATTAAAAAGGATATTAGTGGCCCGAGTCGACGTCAACGGTTCGTCGCCCGTCTAGTACGGGAGGTAAATTTCGACCAACCCACGAATCTCCTGTCAGTGGGTTTTCTGGACGCCTTTGTATGCATATATGTTGAGGACTGAATACGGAACTTAATTTCTGCATAGTAAAGGGCAAGGCCTGGCCATACAAGATAAGGTTTCGGATTTCATCACCGTCTCCTTCTTGCCCGCCTTAGGAAAACGAAACCTACACGAACCTAAGCCTAAAATCTTGACTAGAAAGAGACCGATAAGGTAACGAGCAAAATCGGTTGGAAGGACTGTATTGGTTACCTTATTAGCCTAACTCAAAAAGCAGGAAGATTAGATTAAAGTTGATTAGAGCCGCCCTGTAACCCAGGGAAGCGTTGCCAAAGAGACAGGGGTATCAAAGCTCCATTGAGCTTCTCCTGTTTCTCTTCAACTTGATTTAACTCGGATTGCTCGGAGAGATTCGCTAAAATTGTAACCAGTTGCCTTCTGAAAGAATAGAAGCTGGTCTAGAAACAATCTAAGTGGAACCATCATGCTTGTTGTTTGCTAGATTTAGGTTTGATTTGGTTGAGTCAGGGCACGATTGTGTTTGATAAATTTCTTGTTAGGGTTTAATTTTTGCATGCCAAGAACGCCCTTAAGGCGAACTTGGGATAGAGACCCTCAAGGCAGGACTTGTAGTTCACCTTAACCTTGAGAAGTCAACTGAGAGTGAAATACTCACTCCCGAGACCGTGTCAGCAATGACAACTCTGAAGGATTTGTGGAATCCAACCAGGACCTTACGTCCATCTTGCATCAAGTTAGCTGCTACTGAAGCGAGCTACGAACTGAAACCAAAAATCATCCAGATGCTTCCATTATTCTTAGAAAAAGAGAACGAGAATCCCTATTTTCATGTTAGGGAGTTCGAGGAAATATGTAGCACAATCAGGATTAGAGACTTGAATGACGAGTCTATTAAACTTAGACTATTTCCCTTTTCACTAAGAGATAGAGCCAAGTCATGGTGGTATAGCTTGGCCCCTCAGTCGATTGAGACCTATGCCCAACTTACTTCATCTTTTATTCAGAAATTCTTCCCTAAGAACAGAATATCCTCAATTAGGCAGAAAATTTTCACGTTTTCTCAGCAAGAAGGAGAGTCTCTGTATGTTTATGTAGAAAGGTTCAACGACTTAGTGTCCCAATGCCCAGACCACGGTTTAGATGAGTTAAGTCTAGTTCAGATTCTCTATGAGGGTTTGGATTATGCGACTGTAACCTTGGTTGAGTCCTTGTCGATCGGAGAAGTCGACAGTAAGACTCCTGCTGAGGCGATGCAATTTCTGAGTGACATCGCCGAGAAAACCCATCAGTGGGAGAGCAATAGAAATCCCAACCCATTAGAATCCTTATCTAGAAGGCTAGAACTGGTCGAAATGAATCAAACTAGTAGTTTAGAGCCCCAACCCAATCCAAGAGGCGTCAATGAAATGGCGACGGGTGAGAAATCATCAAGTCACGTGAATGCAGTCACGACCCTCAGGAATGGTAAATTGGTGGACAACGGGGTAACTGGGCCTGATAGTGGACATACTGTAGTTCACCCTGGCCCAATAGCCGAAGAGACTGATAAAGTTTCTGATGAGCCTGAGGAAACCCCTCGGGCCATCGATTTTATGCCTAGAGCCCCTTATCCAAGGTTGTTAGCACCTACTAGGAAGGACCCCATCTTAGAAACTGTCAACATGATAGAGACCCTAGTTCAGGAGACATTACCAAACACTTTGATAGAAGACCCATTAGAGAAATGTCAAGCCCACTTTGGATTAGATTTTCATGAGTTGGACTTTAAGCATGACCCACCAGATACCCTGATAAGTAGTAAGTTAGGCCCATCAGAAGAGGAATCCAAACCGTCTAGGGAGATGGAGCTTAGGCCCAACCCATTAGAAGATCCATTAGAAAAATGCCTAACCAACTACAGATTTAATGGCAATAATGATAGGGTTATTGATGAGGTGCGTACTTTGTTAGGCTTTGCACCACCGGATTGTAATTTAGAAGAAGCAGTTGACTACTTTCGAGAATCTGACGATCCGGAAATGAGGGAAATTGTTATTAGTCTAACTAGAGACACTGAAAACTCTAAGTTTGGGGTGACTATCATTCTCCATGTGCTATACCATTAACTCTTAAGAAGGTCCCTAGCTTGGGACCTGACATAGGCACCGCTGCAATTTTACGAAATCATCCTCCAGCTAGATTTACCGATCCTCAGTTGCCAGAAACCCATCCTCTGGTCGATGTGGTTTACCTAGATAGGGATCAAGGTGTACTTAGATCGTTTATCCTCTTAGCTTGCTGCAGTTTACTTCTACCGTGGGGCACACTATTTGATTCAGATGACCCACAGTTGTTCCGATTATTGCTATATGATTTAAGGGGGTGACTAATTCTTTTCTAGTCTGGCTGAAGACTTTAAACTTAGCACTTCTTGGGAGGTAACCCATGCTCAGGCATTCAGGTACTATCTTTCAGACTCCCTTACTTTTACACTTTTGGTATTGTTCTATACTTAGAAACATTGAGGACACTGTTTAATTTAAGTTTGGGGGTATTGGGAGACTTTTTAGGTTTAATAAGATTTGGAATTTAGAAGCATGTGAACAATTTAGGGTGACACTAACCACTCTAGGTAGCTGGAAACTTAGCCATTTTGCTATAAGGATTGGTGTGCCCAGCTAGATGGTCTATTCATAAAGGAGACAGAGTTCAGGTGTTAGAAATAACATGATAGTTGTCACCACCATATCACGTTCTGTTTTATTATTTGCAATTTCGTGTTTCTCTGAGAGTATTGGTGGGTCCTAGCATCGACGTGTTAATTAGCGCTGGAATGACATTTAGTGTGTTGAGATCATGCCCCAGTATGAATAATATGTTATTGTCTTAGAGTTATGTGTGTGGTCCCCTTGTCTCCGTCGCCTAAGCAAGCGTGGAACGCAGGATCCATGGGAACACACATGTATTAGGAGTCAAAGAAAAAAAAAAAAAAAAAAAAAAAAGAGAAAAAGAAATTGGAAAAAAAAAAAGATAAGAAAAGAAAAAAAAATCGAAGAAAAAAAAAAGTTAGAAAAAATTGAAAAAAAATATAGTATTTGGTATTTTAAAGTTCTCCCTGTCTCCGTCGCCTAAGCAAGCGTGGAACGCAGGATCCATGGGAACTTGTAAATATTTTAGTTAGTAGTAACCGTTGAAAATAAATGGGGAGTATCTCGACACACTAGGTTTCATCTCGGTACTGACCTTCAGACAGATATGGGAAACATCGTTCGCCTTGGTCAACATTTGCGACCTTCTACAGTCTACTTTCATCTTCTAAGTCTTTTCATGTGATGTGTGGATGGATAACTGTCTGAGTAGAACTCTGTTGTCTTAGATATGAATTTTAGTACGCTTGAGTTAACACTCGTGTACAGTAATTGGACCCATAAAGGGTAATGGTCCCTATAGCCGAATATCTAAGTAGCCAACTAACTAGCTTGTTTAGTGTCTACCCTTAATCATTCACGTGTTGCTAAGATCTAGATCCAGGTTTTGTGGGTATACCTCTTGTAAACCCTCACGAGACAAAACTCGTCCACTAGGGACACCTAGGGGTTTAACGGCTTACTGCATATGCTAAATGTAGTCGCGATTCCTGCGAAAGTGAGTTAGGATTTTTACTTTATTTTTAGAGTAGTTTGCTCGAGGACTAGCAAAATAGTAAGTTTGGGGGTATTTGATAGACACATTTTAGTGTCTAAATTGTACCTTAGTTTCTATTAAG
>JAJJMC010014815.1:897191-932403 GCA_023531435.1 Papaver californicum | reverse complement strand
CCAGCGAGCTGGATCGGGCCGAGTCACGGGTCGACTCATCGGACTCGTCTGTTTCACTGGCAGCACAAATCCAACGTAAAATTTGGTTTCTTTTGCTTCCAGATTGTTCCAAATGATAGTAGATAACCCACACAAGTTAGAACAATCGAGAAACAGCAAAAAGATCCCGTGAAATCAGTTGAAAAATCATGAACATGGCCGGAATTTGATTTCGATTAGGAATGGGATTTGTGGGCTGTTTTAGAGAGTTCTATTAGGTTTAGAACTCTCTCTAGGGTTTCTACTATCTATAAATACCAAGAGAAGCCAAGAGAATCGAACACAAAAGCTTAGAGAAGAGTTTAGAGATTTCCGGTCAATATTCCGTCACCGCCGACGAGCTGCTGCTGCACCGGCCGGCGTGTTCTTCATCCATCACTGCCGGAGAAGAAGACTCAGTAACATTTATATGTGTTGCTGATTTGAATTTTCCTGTCGTCTATTGCTTCAAACCATTTGTTGCTTAAACTTTTCTGTAACAGCTGAACCCTCTTCTGTAACGCTTATAAGCGTATCAAATCAGCTGTTACAGCGTTATTCAACCTTGTAATCAATATTTTGAGCAATGAAATCAACTTTTGAGCAAGTTTTCTTCACCATGAGCTAAGTCTATTTACTGGGATGATGGATAAGGTAATTTTCTCAATTTTATGTGATTTAATTATTTTCTAATAATTATTTATAATTCTTTTATCATTAAAATTGCATAGTTTTGAATAGTAAAAACGGTTTTCTTTCAACAGTTGTGCTTTTGCTTGATGGATTATGCTTAGTTAATTAATTTTGATAGTCCATGCTTGTGATTTACCTCTGTTTGTTAGCATAACAAATCCAATTTTGGCAATTATTTGGGCTTCAATTAATTTAAAAAGAATTATCTGATTAATCACATAGGTTGTTAGAATTACCTGATTCCTGATTCCTGGTATTTTTAAAATTATTCAAAAATCATCTTTAGGTTATTTAGTCTTTTTCTTACTCCTAAAATTTTCTAGAGTTAATTAGAATCATTATTTTCTAAAATCATTACCTTCACAAGTTCGAGAATCGAACCTCTTTTTACCACTATATAAAACCACATCAACCACTAGTCTGTGGGTGATATAGGGTAGCTACTTTGTTGGTAATACCATATTTTTTCATCAAATCCTAAATAGTCGATTACAAAAGTGTGACCGTCCATCACTAACTATAGCTCGGGGTGTACCAAAACGTGCATGTTATCATTCAAAAACTAGACCACAACCTTGTGGTCATTTTTTCTACACGAAACCGCCTCAACCCACTTAGACACATAGTCTACAGCGACAAGGATGTAAAAATAACCAAAATAAATTAGGAAAATGACCCATAAAATCAATGCCCCACACATCAAAGACCTCAATAATTAGAATATGGTTCAAAGGCATCATATTTCTAGAAAATGGTTCCTGGCAAACGCTCACAAGTAACACAATAACGGTGGGTCTCTTTAAACAACAAAGGCTAGTAGAATCCACACTGCAATATCTTAGCATCGGTTTTCTTAGTACTGAAATGACCCCCACAAGCATGACCATGACAAAAGGAAATAATACTGGACTGGTCACTCTCAGGTATACATCTCCTAATAATCCGGTCTGGACAATACTTAAACAGATAAGGATCATCCCAAAAGAAATGCTTAACCTTGGCTAAAAACCAAGAACGATCTTGTTTACCCCAATGTTGGGGCATTCGACCAGTAACAAGATAGTTCACTATATTCGCATACCAAGGTAATCGGGAAACAAGGAAAAGTTGTTCATCAGGAAAACTATCCCTCACAGGAGGGGAATCATCAGGGGAATAAAAAACAAGCCTAGACAAGTGTCTGCTACTACATTTTCTGCACCCTTTTTGTCTATAATTTCTAGAGAAAATTCTTATAACAAAAGGATCCATCTAGTCAATCTAGGTTTAGTATCCTTCTTGGACAGAAGATACTTCAAAGTAGCATGATCAGTAAAGACTATGACCTTAGAACATAAGAGATAAGATCTAAACTTGTCTAAGGTAAAAACAATGGCTAACAATTCCTTCTCTGTGGTGGTGTACTTAAGTTGGGCATCATTCAGAGTTTTGCTAGCATAGTAAATCACATGAAGTAATTTGTTTTCTCGTTGACCTAACACAACACCAATAACATAATATAAAGCATCACACATGATTTTAAAGGGTAGGTTCAAGTTAGGACTATGGGGAGGTAGTGAGTAAAGTATTAAGCTTCTCGAAAGCCTCTAAACAAGCATCATCAAAGATAAACTTATTAAAATATAGCTGGTTCAATATTAATGAAAAGAACATCTTTTGCAAGCAAATTGCAGAGAGGTCTAGAAATCAAGCTAAAATCCTTAATGAATCGACGATAAAAACCTGCATGCCCTAAGAATAACCTAATATCTCTTACGGTTTTTGGGAACCTGTAAATTCTTAATAAGGTCAACGGTTGCTTTGTCTACCTCTATACCCTTATAAGATACGATATGCCCTAAAATAATTCCTGATCGAACCATGAAATGAGGTTTCTCCCAATTAAGCACTAAATTCTTTTCCTTACATCTAGTCAACACTAATGTCAAATGATGAAAGCAATCATCAAAAGATGAACCAAACACTGAAAAATCATCCATAAAGACCTCTAAAAACCGTTATACCATGTTAGAAAATATGCTCATCATGCAGCGGTGAAAAGTAGCGGGCGCATTACACAACCAGAAAGGCATGCGTCTATACGCAAAGGTACCAAAGGTGCAGGTAAAAATAGTTTTCTCTTGGTCTTCTGGGGCAATAACAATCTGATTATAACCATAGTAGCCATATAACAAGCAATAATGACTATGTCCAGATAATCGCTCTAGCATTTGGTCGATGAAAGGAAGGGGAAAGTGGTACTTCCTTGTGAGCTTGTTCAATTTTCTATAGTCAAATTAAAACACGCCACCCCGTAGTCACTCGGGTTGGGATTAACTCATTGTTTTCATTCTGGACTACAGTGATACCTGATTTCTTGGGAACAACCTGAACGGGGCTGACCCACTTACTGTCTGAAATTTGGTCGATAATACCTGCATCTAACAACTTAAGCACCTCAGTTCGAACTAGTTCTTTCATGTTAGGTTTCATTCGACGTTGCATCTCCCTAGAAAGTTTGGTGTCGTCATCTAAATGAATATGATGCATACAAACAGTAGGACTTATACCCTTAATGTCTGCTAAGGTCCACCCAAAAGCTTCCTTGTTGTCTTGAAGTATGGTCACTAGCCTACTTTCCTGATCACTATCCAAGTCGGATGCTACAATTATAGGAAAAGTCTCAGATGGGCCTAAAAACACATATTTCAGAGTATCTGGCAATGGTTTGAGGTCCAACTTAGGAGGCTCTTCTAAAGAAGGAATTAATGTAGAATTAGAAACTAGTAGTTGGTTCGAACTTAAATTTCCATCTATTAGTATCTAATAAAGGGGTAGAGTCTAACAGCGCATTCACTTGATCAATGGTGCTATCATCGTCAACATCTAAGCCAAAATGGGATATACAACTCTTTAATGGATCTTCGGATAAGTTGTTTGATAATTGCTCCTGAACTAATGTTTCTATCATGTTCACCTCTTCAATGCACATGTCATCTAGCTCAGGGGGTTGCTTACTAATATTAAAAATATTCATCTCAATAGTCATATTACCAAATAAATACATACTACCATTTCGACAGTTAATGATCGCACTAGATGTAGCTAAAAACGGGCAACCTAATATCACAAGTATCTGGTTTTCTGGGTCAGGAACAGGTTGGGTATCTAGGATAACAAAATTCACATGATAAATAAACATATCGACCTCAATAAGAACATCCTCGATAATACCACGAGGAATTTTCACAGACTTAACAGCTAACTGAAGTGTTATCTGGGTAGGTTTTAAGTCACCAAGTCCTAGCTGGAGGTACACATGGTACAGAAGTAAGTTCACGCTAGCTTCTAAGTCAAGTAATGCTTTCTCTACATGGTAGTTACCTATTGTGCAAGAAATGATAGAGGAACCTGGGTCTTTGTACTTAGGAGTTATGTTGTTATGGATAATTGAACTCACATGACTAGCTATAAAGGTTTTTTTCTGTACACTAAGCTTTCGCGTACAAAAATCCTTAAGGAACTTGGCATAAGTAGGAATCTGCCTAATTGCATCCAATAAAGGAAGATTTATGTTGCCTTACTTAAAAACCTCCAATATATCATTAAAGTTGGATTCCTTCCTAGTTAGTACTAGAAGTTGTGGGAATGGGGCTCTGGGCACAAAATCGGGCTCAACGGGAACCATATTGGACTCTTTAGAGTCTTTATCAGTCTCTTTAGCTACAGGCTCAGAAGGGTAAACTACAACATGTTCACTATTGGGCAAGGTTACCTTATTATCTACCACTCTACCACTCCTAAGGTTTTAAATTGGATTCACATGATTTGATAATTTTTCACCAGAAGATAACTCATGAACTCCTCTAGGGTTGGGTTGGGTTTGACTAGGAAACTTACCTTTTTCTTTCAAAGACTCATTTATCTGACTAACCTGGATTCGAAGATCGGAAATAGCCTGTTTTTTTCCTGTGCAATCCTATTATTAGCCTGTAAACTTTGTTCAACCGATTGCTGAAACTTAGTAGTGTTCTGAGCTAACATGGTGAGAGACTCTTCTAAACTCATGATCTTCTTATCTGAAGGGCTCTGAAATTGTGCTGGTCCAGAAGGATTCTTAGTATAACCAAAACCTAGGGGAATATGAGGGTTACTAGACTGAACTTGATTCTGGCCCTTAGACCAAGAAAGGTTTGGATTGTTTCTCCAACCAGGATTATAGGTTTCTGAATATGGGTCAAACTTCTGACGGTTATCATATCTAGTGTTATTGTAAAGAGCATGGGCTTGCTCTTCAATAATTTGTCATTCCCAAAATGACTTGGGCTCTATTCCACAACTAGATTGACTCAATTCTAAGGCTTCTAACCTTTTTGCTATAACTGCAATTTTGGTATCTGATTCAAGAATTCCATCTACCCTATTGACATTACCTTTGCTCAGTAAAAATTTTCTCCGGGGTTCTTTACTACATTCCCATTGCTAGGTTTTTTCGGCAATTTCATTCAAAAATGTCATTTCCTCATAAACAGTTTTACTATCAAAACTCCCTGTACACAATGACTCGACCATGGTCGTCGTTTGATAATTTATCCCTTCATAAAGGATCTGGACTAGTCTAACCTTTTCTAAACCGTGATGGGGACATTGTATTGATAAATCATTGAACCTTTCCTATACAAATATTCTCCTTCTTGCTGCACAAATGTGAAAATCTCGTGCTTAATAGATGATGTTTTGTGTCTAGGGAAAAATTTAGATAAAAAGGCAGCGGTATGATGCTCATATGTTTCGATGGATTCAGATGAAAAACTATATAACAAAGATTTATCCTTGTCTCTCAGGGAAAAAGGAAACAACCTAAGTTGCAAAGCTTTATCAGATAGGTTGTGAATTCTTAGGGTATTACATATTTCTTCAAATTCCCTAATGTGAAAGTAGGGGTTTTCATTTTCTTTTCCTAGGAAGATTGGGAGCATCTGTATGGTCCATGGTTTTAACTCATAGTTTGCTTGAGTTGTAGCTAACTTGATACATGATGAACGAGAAGTTCTAGTGGGATTCAACAAATCTTTTAAAGTTGCAATTTTTGGTACAGCTGGAAAACTAGGAATAACTTCCTCACTAAGAGACAAATTCTCAAAACTAAAGTTTCCAAAAATCGGGCTCGCAAAAGAAGGGTTTCCTAAATTCTCAATTTCAAAGACAAAGTTTTTATTCTCGTCGCTGATCAAATGACCAATATAATCTATTCTCCAGGAACGCTCGGTCAAGACTTTAGGTGGCCTGGGCATGCAATAAAATAACTCCTAATTGGAAGGGAATTCTAAACAAACACAAGCAAGGCTGACTCGACCAAGCAAACTTATTTAATCTAGGAAATAAAAAGCATGATGGCTCTACTTAGATTGTTTCTAGACCAGCTTCTATTCTACAAAATTGTAATTAGTTACAGTTTTAGCAAACCTCTTGAACCGATCTGAATTAGATTAAGTTGATCGAAGAGAAGAAATATAAGCTCCATGGAGCTTGGATAATCCGACCTCTTTGGCAAATGTTTCCTTGGGTGACAAGGCAACACAAATCAACTTCAAATAATCATCATGATCCTTGAGTTGAACTAACAAAGGAACCAATACAATCCTTCCAAAAGATTTTCCAATAAGCTCGTTACATATCGGTCTTCTTTCTAGTCAAATTTTAAGGATTAGGTTCGCATTAGGTAACGTGTTCCTAAGGCGGGCAAGAAGGAAATGATAATGAAATCCGAGTCGTGGTCAGCAATGAGTACGTTGTTCTTAAGAAAGTTTTATTCAACAAAGAAAAAAGTCACGATGGTTGATCTCAGCAGGTGTAACCAAAGAATGGGGGATAAAATTGGAAAATTCATCACGCGTGAACCTCTCTCTTGAGTGTCATGAAGACAACAAGAAAGAAAATCTAGTTGAAATCTGTATGCGCGGAATGACACCTATATTCAAGTGGAATCTTGCCAACTTCAAGTTCCAGACGTTCATAGAATTAGAGGAAGCGGCAGCCAGAATAACAGACTGCGCGGACGCTTTGAGCCTAAGTAATATGGATCACACGTGGCCATATTCAGTCAATACCACGTCAGTACCAGCATTCAGCAATCGCGCTATGATCAACCCCAACACGAGAAAGCCTTATCCCACAATGTAGGGCGAGGTAACTGAGGGCCTAGGACGGATCTACATCGATTACCGCCCATACCGTGTATTAGTGGGTGGCGAATCAGGAAGTGACATTACCACCTTTAGTTGTGGATATCAACAAGGTTGAGGAAAAAAATGCTGGATATTGCCATTACCATCGCCGAGTGGATCACCCGACTCAGAAGTATTTCTTTTTTCGCGACATATTTCATCGAAAGAGGAACGCGAGAGAAATTGGGATGGGAAGCCAAGCAATCAACGAAAATCCTCTCCCCAGGCACCAGGTTATGATGCTATCACACAACCCACTGGAGGACATATGGAGACCCTGGGAACCGGTAGACGAGGAGGCATGCGAAATAGAGGAAGAGATCTCAGGATTTGACAATACCGAAGGCATATCTAGCAATTTTCCCAAAACAATCATGACTCAACAATTTTTCGACTCGCTAGGTTTCAGCGAGAACCAAACTCAAAAAACAGCAAAAGCCATCGCAGTGATAGCGGCTGGTAGACCATATAGCCCGATACCTAAGGGGGCGATTACCTTTACAGATGAAGAGATTTGTTATCCTGGAAAACACCTCCGTCCGCTTTAACTTATGGGAACCATCAACAAGCAACATTTGAAAAAGAGCATTTATCGACGGAAGTGCGTCCTTCAATCTGATCTCGCTTCACACGCTGAATATTTTGGGCGTACCGCGATCAGCTATTTGGATGCACGCAACCACAGTAAAAGGTTACGAAGAAAATACTCAAACCCCTATAGGCGTTGTTATCCTAGTGATAATACGAGCACTATTTATAAACAGACAACCCCATTATAATAAAATATTATAAAATTCAGGTGCCACTAATAAATAAACACACAAACCAAAATAAATATTAAGAGTAAAACAACCACTTAAGATAGTCAAAATGTCATAGTAAAAGTCAGCAAAAAAGGAGAAAGGAAGAAGGAAGGCAACCAAATCCAAGATAAGCACAAACATATTACAAACACTCAATACCAAAGATAATAAACTTAGACTTCCTCAAAAGCGGCCAGATCTCATTTTTTCTGCTCGAGGTCCTCATGTACCCGGGTCACAACAACTTCAGCCTCACAAGCCTCCTGCGTAGTTGTTGAAACATTGGCAAGAAGCTTGTTCAGATCAGTCCTCTTTTCTTGAGCCACTTTAGTCATCCCCTTTAGGCTTTGCTCTAGTTTGGCAATTTGAGATGAAAGGGTTGAACACGGATCAAACTTGGTCTTCACTGTACCCAACAATTAGGCTAGCCACGCTATAGGAAACTTGAGACCTATGCCATCTTGAATGGTTCCCATTCCTTCAGCTTACCAGCGTCAGGAGGAGCATCATGAACTCGGGAAAGCCCTTCCGCAGCTTCAAGCAAACCTTTATTCATAAAGACTAAAGTCTTCATATTCTGAATCATACCCTCGTTTACATATAACCGCTTCGCTCGAAAATCATCCTGTAAGTGGCGGCTAAGTTCGAAGGAACCCAAAAGTCGTGCACTAATCTAGGGTTCTTGGTCGCCCCGGATTTGTTGGCACTTACGACTGAAGGGTAGCAAAAGGAAGAATCTTCCGGTTTGGATAATAGGGCAGCCACGTCCACTTCTTCTTGAGTAGTTGGGACAAAATCATTCCCTACAAGCCGTACAAGTTTTACATTGCTCGTGACGCTGGAGGAATCCTTCTTAAACGCGGAATTGCTACCTCGCTTCTTCATAATCTTAAAAAAAAAGGAAAGAGTATAAGAAGAATATCTAAAAAATGAATGAAAATGAAGGAATGAAACTAACCTCAGAAGGTTGGGGATTAGAAGACGATGCACGAGAAAGAGAAGGCTCGCAATGACCGGAAGGAAGATGAGAAGAACCCGAAGACGACTTCGAACCACCAGCAAAATCTATAAAAAAAATAATAATAGATACTAAACAAAACACAAACACCAAGCAAACATACGATAGGATATCAAAATGGACGTATAAGTAGGAAAAACAAAATATATATGCCTTATCACCAGATCAAAAAGGACAACACGAAATAAACAAAGTGACATGTGGAAAGAAAAAAATACAATGATTACCAGCTATTACACAACAACAGGAATATATCTGGGCAAGAGAGACCAGTCCCCCTGTGACCCCGGATGATAATTCCACCTCTTCCCACATCAATACCCCAAGACGAACGACCATTATTTCAGTGGGTTGGTTTTTTCCTACCTTAGATTGGATTAAAATAAATTCAGATGGAGCTGCAAGAGGCCATCCATGAATTGCAGGCGCGGGATTCATATGAAGAAACTTGGAGACAAGAACAGTGATGGCTCTTGCACAACCGCTGGGAATTACCACTACATTGATAGCGGAAACTTGGGCTATGCTTTTAGCATCCAAAATTGCAATTGAAAGACAATGTCAAAAAGTACTCTTTGGAACAAATTCTGAAAATCTCTATCGATTCGTCGCTACTCTTACAGATCCACCTTGGTACTTAGCAGGGATGATCGCGGAAATCAAAGGAAAATTCAGGAAGATACCACATTGCGAAATCCACCATAACTATAGAGAAGGTAACTAGACAAGCAGACGGCCTCGCCAACCACGCGGCAGATGGGAGTCAGATCGAAAATTTTACAACGAAACTATGGGATCATACAACCCCAAGTTTTCTTTCTCAGATTGTTTTACATGACTCTATGGGTACCACATACCCACGTGTAATCTCTTTTTAGTTCCTTTTACAAATTATGATTAAAAAAAGCCCCTTTTTCTAGTGCTATTATAAATGAGATATACAAAGTTAGAATACTTACTATAGGAAAAGATCAGATTAGATGCACAAGAACTATATATTGAACTTTTTCTGTTAAATCTGCTTAAAACCTTATGCTTAACGAGTCTTTGCAGGGAAATACTTCTACAAGTAGTAATTTTCCATGGAAAAGACTTTGGAATTTGCAGTTACCCCCTAAAATATTGTATTTTCTTTATAAATGATTATAACCACGTCTTCCAGTGAAGGATAAAATAGCTAGATATGTGTAAAAAATTGGCACTATTTGTCATGTATGTGGTAACAATGTTGAAACTATGCAACACTTTTTTGCAATGTTCGATGACTAACAAAATTTGGTTTATTATGCATAATTCCTTAGTTCATTCTTTTAGTAATCATATTTTTACTGATTGGTTATCTGGTATGTTATTATCTAACCAATATAATGAAATTATTATGCCGGATAACATAAGGTTTGTTAGTTATGTTTTATGATATATCTGAAAATTGTGATGTTCCATTATTTTTAATTTAATCAGACCCGCTGAGTTTTTACACTCCTTAAAACAGTTTATATTTGATTCAGAGAACTCTCTGTTTGCTAGAAGACTACTCAACTCGATGAACTGTAGTCTGGGTTACAAAAGAAATGGTGGTACACATGTGGATCCAGTTGTGAAGATAAATTTTGATGTTTCTTTTATAAGTACTGACCTACCAATAGGTATTGGACTAATTCATCGAAATTATGCAGGAGAATTTGAAGGGGCTAGAGGGAAAAAAGCTATAAAGCAGTAGATAAAGAGCAGGGAGAAACTCTAGAAAACTTGGAAGCTATAAATTGGGCTCAAGAGCAGACATTTAGAAGGAGATCATAATAAAAAGGTCGTTAATGTTATTAATGGTTGTTTTAGTTCTGTAAGTTGGACAACAAATTGTTCAAGAGTGTTTATCTTTGTTAGAAAACTTTGCTAGTTGGTCTTCCATTTTTGTTAAAAGAGATGCAATTAGCGTTGCTAATATTATCCCTAAGAAAGCTAGAGTGAAAGGCAATATTAAATGGTTGTCGGCAGGTCCTCTTGAATTTCTTTCGAACAGTTTGGAAAAAGACTATCCTTGTAACTGATTTCATTATTAGTGCAATTATCTTATATAAAAAAATAGATAAAATAATTGGGGATCGAAGGATTAATTGGGGGCTTATGAATAAAGAAAAATAAGGCTATTTTGAAGTAAAATCAATAACCCCGTAACCTAGTATTCTTATAATAAAAAAATTGTCCCTTTTTAATTAGGGTTAATCTTATTTAGTCTGTAAATTTGAATCTTTTCCTCTCCAAAATTTTATTTTATATCTTTGATGTATTAATCTTCAAGATACATACTTAGACACTTGTTAATGATTGTATTGATTGTTAAGTTCAATTATTTGTGGTGGTGAAAAGCTCTGAAATTTTATATTAGAGTTTGTTTCCTTTTACGAAAATTTCCAGGCTTCTATGCCTGGAATGCTATTGGAAACTGAGGTGGGAGAGCCTCCGATATCCAAACCATTACCTCCAAGTTTTGCTTCGATTGTTAGAGGAGTAAAAATCTTTTCTTTCAAATCTTACGTTCCAGATGTTCGTTCGTTTCAAAAAGACGGATGCCCAGCTGTGAGTATCTCTCTGCTGAATATCTCATAGTATGAATCTTGAACATCTGCATGTTATGTTAAAGAACAATCAGTTTCGTATTTTTAGAAACGGAAATTTGAATAGGAAACAACACTAAATTTTGTCATCAGTCATCAATAAATTTCTTAAGAACAAAAGAGTAAGGTAGGCAGGATTTTGTATTGTAAATGTAACGATCATGATTTATGTAAGCTACATCCAGGATACAGGATAATGAGTGGTTCTGTTGGCTGCTAGGGTGTCGCCATCTTCTTACAAATAAATGATTTTTTTTTTTTACAATTGTAGTTATTAGATAATTTTCGTATTATTTAATTTTGGGCCAGTTACATTCCGATTTGCATCATTTCTTAACACAAGAATAACTGAGGATGTTATTGAGTCCGACAACAATGGCATGGACATATATTTTTTCTTATTTGTAATCGGTAGAAATTGTTGTCCTGTTCTGTCAGATTCTAGAAGATGTTGGTATAACAATAAGCATTAATCTCTTTCATGTCATTTTATGTTAACTTTTGGCATCAATGTCGTCAGAGAAGTAAACAAAGGGATTTATGTTAAACTTTTCCAGCCACTAATCCGAAGATCCTGAAGACAAGGAGGATATGAATAACACAACTCTTCTAGAAAAAACATATCTCTAAGTTCGATTTGAGTTAATTATGGAAGGAAATCCAACAATATCTAAAGTTTTCGGCAGGAAAACCTACAATGAAAGATATGCGACTGAATATTGAACTCTCATGGGGTTTAAAGGGCTCTTTTATTTTGAGGAATATAGATTCAAGACATATACTGCGTAGGTTAACCTCAGAGGATGATGTTATGAAATCATTAGCATAAAAAGGTTATTGGTATCGTCTTCAAAGGTGGTCAAAAGAGTTTAATCCCAAGCATGACCCAACTCTTGATCCGGTGTGGCTTTCTTTGAGCTCTCGCTGCAGCTCTCTGAACCATGCATGCTCCGCGGTGTTCTGAAGGTTTTAGGCGAGGTTCTAAAAATATGGTATGATTGCCTTATCAAAACCTAATGCAGCTAGACTATGTGTAGCGATGGACATTTCTAAGTCTTTGCTGGATAATTTTTGGATTACGATCGGTAAATCATATGGGTTTCGGCAAGAAATTAATTATGAGAAGCAACTATTGTATTGTTGTCATTGTTGTTTGTAGGGACATGTTATCACTAACTGTAGGCGGAAACAGAAGAGTTTAACGCATGTTGTAGAAAAATATAAGTCTTTTGAGCCAGTGCAAAAGCCGGAAAACACAGTAGACAAAGATGATATCCAACTAGTTGTCTCTAAACCTTCTGGTACAGTTAATAAGGAGTTAGTCCATGAAGTTGAGGAACCTTCCAATAATGTTTTGGAAGTGGAACATGTAATCAATGTTGAATCTACGTCACGCACCCATCTGCTGCGGAAGTTGTTATTAATGAGGAAAGTATTGTTTCTGTATATCCTGATTATGGTGATGACAGAGATATTTATACTAATGTGAGTCCAAATGACTTAGAGATGGTGGATCAAATTGCTATGGAAGCTATGAATAAAACGGCCGAGGAAATAACAAAGAAGGTAGCGAATGAATCCCCTGTTATTGCTATCCCTAGTGGTAGTTCCTAATGATGTTAGGAATTTATTGGAAAATGTTAGTATCCACTCTGCTTCAGATACTGAAAACGTTACTGTTGTTTTTTTGAAAGGAACTCGTTATGCAGATTTATATGACGAAAAATGTGAGATTTATTCACAAAGAATAAGATAAAGAGAATGGTTCTCCTCCCAGAAGTTCAACATGGCTTCCAATACAAATACTAATAGATTTAATATGCTAGCCATGTATACAGTTGATAAAGAATATGATGGCTATCCAATATCACCGGTAGTAGAGAACCTGGTGATTGAAGATACGACTTCTCCTCCATCGGGAAGTTTTCAACATGTTTTGCGCAAGAAGAAACTAAAACAGGGTATTTACATGAAAGCTCCTGATTTTTTTTTTCTTTTGGATGAAACGCTTTACATGAGCCGGTTGCTGTAATTTCCGGCTCTTTTATTTTTGTTTTTATTTTTATGCTTCTTTCTTCTCTTTGATGGAGGTTCAAGCTTATGTCCCCTTCTATTTCTGATTTTGCCTTTCATGAATAAATTCTCCTCGGGTGTTTGTTGAAAAAAATATTTAGAGGTTACTCAATTTTTATCCTTTAAATTTGTTTATTTTTATTATTTATTTATTTATTTAATTTGATTTTCATGAAATAAAAATTACCCATATTTTTATGAAAAATCATTAAGGTACCGACTAACGACCATGACGACTTTTCATTTAGTCAACAATAATGAATAGTTGTAGCAAGACGACCTAAATGAGTCGTCATGGTCGATAAATTTGAACCATGTCGATTAAAATGGTTAATATGATCACATTATCATTTTTGATTCAAAATGTATAAGAATCGCCATGGTTGATAAATTTGTACCATGACAATTTAAAAGAATAATTATTATCGGTAAAATGGAACCATAATAACTTTTCATATACAATATTTATTTATTTTTTGTTTTTTATATTTAATTTTAAAATTTAAAAGAGTTAACATTGTCGAAATTTAAGACCATAATAAAATCGCCCCTTAATATATTTTTATCTCTTGTTTTTTCCTAAATTTTAAAGGAATCGTCATGGTCGTAATTTATCGACCTTAACAACTGTAACAATTTTTATTAAATAACTATTTTTTAAACCTTTTTAAATTTTTAAATATTAAAAAATATATATTAAAAATTAAATATTAATATTATAAAAGTAAATAAAATAAAATAATAAAAATAAAAATAAATATAGAAATGAAAAACACGTATCACAACTTCAGGGACCAGAATAACCTAATCTTTTTGCAACATTTGCCCCCAGTTAACACAGAGGACATGAGACCCATTAACAGCGTGAATTGTTTTTTGAAATGTTTAAAATCTCGGTTCGTCAACCATTTTTTATCTTTCAATTCGTATTCTCCAGTATGTGAATATTAATTAGCAATGTTGTTCATTTCTATAGGGGAAAGAAGAAGAGGAAAGCCTTCTTCTCATGGGCAATTAGGTGTAGCCATCAAGCACAGAAGCTACTTGTAGAAATAAAAAAATGATGTATCTCAACTGAAAACTAAGTGTTGCAGAGAGGACAAGCTAATGCAAGGTATCAGGATATAGTATGGGTATGGGTATGGGTGTGGGTGGATATGGATAGTGCCATATTGATATTTTAAGACAAGATGGGTAATCTCTGTATAAATAGATAGAGCGTGTTTTAGTCCAGTGCCAAATCTCATAACACAATAAGCCATGGCTAAAGCTTGTGCTTCTTTCTACGGTTTCCTTCTTATTTTGATTATTCTATACATCTCCGGTAAGTATTAGGGCATGCCCAAAGGTGGGATCAGTTTTTAACAGATTCTGATATTGATTTTTGCTACCATATGTGTGCAGAGACATCAAAAGCTGGAAACGTAGAACAATGTGAAAACGGAGGTCCCGTTTTTAATCCCAGCGGCTGCTCTGGTTGTTCTAACAGGTGTTTGTTACAGTACAAAAAAGACTATCTAGGCTCCTATTGCCATACTAATCTAGAAGGAGTAACGTCCTGCTTATGTTGCATTCCATATCCGCCAGATGCAGGTACATGGCAATAAACAAGAGAATATCATTGTTTAAGAATATAATGCCTTGGTTATACTTTTTACTACTGATTTTACAGTAATATTTGGTGCTACATATGTATTGTAGGCTATTCAGAGATGGTGTCAACAGCGACATCCACAACTGTGGAAGTTCAAGAAACTCCTTCTGTTAAATCGACCGCTTCACAAGCCCTTCCTTCTGCAGAATCAGTGGCTGCCAATAGACTGAGAAACAGAAAGCACCCTAAAATCTACTCTTGATGCATCCTTCAACCGTATAGTTGACAACACGCCGCAGATACACAATCAACTCGACCATCACAACTCTATATATATGTAATAAAATGAAACTCTTTCCTGACTAATAATCAGTAGTCATCTCTAGCTAGCTAATACAGTTTCTAAGTTTCATAAGTGGGCTAATAGCTAGACCCACAAATGTAATATGTTTTTGCGTTTAAAACTAGGCATTCAGTAGATGTTCTTAGCATTATCAAGTACTCCCGCTTTATTTTCTCATAAAGAAAAAATAGTCCCGCTTTCCCATTTTACACAGACCGATAGACATAACCAATTCATATGATATGCCCATCATACAAAAAAAAAAAAACAAACAAAAAAACCAAATAAATTGTATAAATGTGAAAACTGTTGGAATTATAATCCAAACACGTTTAGGGTTTAAGCTTGATTGTCTAATTGGAAAACAGGTGGGTCCCTAATATTTCGAACTAATGTTAAACGTGTTTTAGGTGTGAGAATAATTTCTTAATTAGGAGTTAGTAGAATAATGGCTAAATAATAGGAGTTTTAGTTTAATGGGAAGATATTCTTGTAATGTATATTTAAAGGTTTTATGTTAATGTAAAAAGGAATGTAGAAGATTATCAGTGTAGATTTTATTTTGAGTGTTTCTATCTCTCTCTCTCACTCCTTTCTGTATTACTAGGGTTGAAATCTAACATGGTACCAGAGCTGGGGCAGAGAGTTGAGTTGAGTGAGAGTTACAAAAAAATGTTTTTTGTTTCAATTTATTTGGTGAAAAAAAAAATTGTGATGAAGAAATTTTTTGGTGTAAAAAAAATGATTTTTATGATGAAGAAAATTGTTATGAAGAAAATTGATGAAGATTTTTTGTTCAAAATATGTGGAGGATTCTAAATGTTTTGTTACAAGATATGGTTTTGATATTTTGTCTTGCAGATTTTGGCTAGTTTGCCTAAAAGAAAACATTGATGGTGTTATGTTATGATGATGATGAAGATGCAAATTATTGATTTGCATAATATGTTTGATTAGTTAGTGGAAATAATGTGGGATGCTGATCTGCAAATAATGATGATGATGATCTTTGCGAAGAAGAAGAAGATGATGATGATGATGATGACGATGATCTTGATGGTGATGATGAAGATGATGATGGATGATGCAATGATGAAAATAATGATGAATTAAACATGTTTGAATTAAGGGAAGGTGTTGGAATTATAATCCAAACACGTTTAGGGTTTAAGTTTGATTTGGTCTAATAGGAAAACAGGTGGGTCCCTAATATTTGGAACTAATGTCGAACGTGTTTTAGGTGTTCCTATTAATTAGGAGTTAGTAGAATAATGGCTAAATAGTAGGAGTTTTAGTTTAATGGGAAGATATTCTTGTAATGCCTATTTAAAGGCTTTTATGTTAATGTGAAAAGGAATACAGAAGATTATCAATATAGATTTTATTTTGAGTGTTTCAATCTCTCTCTCCTTTCTGTACTATTATGGTTGAAATCTAACAAAAACATGAGTTTATTGTCCTTTATGAAGTTTTTTCCTGTTTCTTGGGTCTGGTGAAATCTTGTGAATTTGCAGGTGCAACACTTGGAGCAACATGATTGACGATGAAGCGATTTGTGGAGGCGCCACAGGTTCAACACATGGAGGAGTTTGTGGAGCAAGTTCAACACTGAAAGGGGAAGCGGCAGCAGGGCTCGGAGTAGGCTCAAAAAGTTTGTAACCTTCTATTGGTGTTGGTGCCATTATTGGTGCCACCATAAGTGTCGGTGCCTCCTTTGGTGGCAATGTTGGTACCTCAAATGGTGAATCTTACACACATACATCATGCCGAGAATCAGTAATTTGATTAGTATAGTATCTAAAGAAAACTTCTATCGAATTTCTGTAGCTATTGTCATATATACATCATCTGCTGGATATAGAATGCAGCAAATACAGTATTCTATTCCTTCTAGATTAGTGTGACAATAGGATCCTCGATAGTTTCTAATACACATTAAAAATTGTAAAACTCACAGCAATACCAAACTAAGCCTCAGTTGGGTTTCCTTTGATCTTCTGCCATTTAGTTAAACGGGCTTAAGCCCAACTTGTATGCACTTCACAATTGATGTATGTTTTCTGACGAATATGAAGATGCTGATCACCTATTTTTTGCATTGCAAGTAGGTTAAGGAAGTTTAGGAGAAACTGCAGTCAGAAAAGTATTTGTGACTGAAGATAGTTTCCGGTAAAAGTCTCGTTCACACCTTGGGAAACAATCGGTAACCAGAACCGGCCATTTGATCAATTTTTATTTGTTAAACGATGATTCAAAACGTTGTTCATTTTCCTCGTTCCTAGATTGTTTTTTTCCTCTCAAGTACAGTTCGAAATTTATAATTCTGATGATGATCCATTATTTGATGACAAGTTACAGAAGCAAGGCAATCAAACCAGCACAAACCCACAACCACTAGGTTCTGCACACATTTAAACAAAGCCAAAGACAGCATATATTTTAGCAAGTACAAAGTTTAGAAGGAAGGCGTCGGGTGACCAAAAGGTCGAGAGGGGTTGCTTTGACATTTGTCAATCCAGGACTTTCGGTCATATAGGTCGGTGCGCCTGACGGTGTTATAAACTCAAATCCATGAATTAGACGAGCTAATGCCAAGTGCACCACTTTAAGAGCAAGTGATGTGCCAGGGAAAGATCTTCTACCACCACCGAAAGGAATGAACTGGAAACTATGTTCTCTGCTAACATCCACCTCCATGCCGGTCAGAGATCTTTCTGGTTTAAACTCTGATGGGCTGCAACAAACTTGTGGGTTACGTTGAATCTTCAAGATATTCACAATTAGTCGAGTCGCTGCTGGAATGTGGTAGCCAAGGATGGTGCAGTCCTCAATAGATTCTCTAGTCATAAGAGGACCAGGAGGATATAAACGCAGTGTTTCTTTGATTGTGGCTCGTAGGTATAAGAGATTTTTGATATCGGATTCGTCAACTTGTCTTTCTCTACCTACGTGAATGTCCATCTCTTCATGAACCTTCTGCAAGATATGTGGATGATTCACTAGTAAAGATAAACCCTCACTAGAGTAACCATTAGAGTGTCTCTACCAGCCACCATCATAGTCTGCAAGGAAGAAATTAATTCCGAGTCTACATAATAGACAGCAATAGTTCTGTCAGAAAAGTACTCTTACACCTTGGTTACACCGAGTGTAGGATACCAACTAGTACAGCTAGCAAGGCATATGTTAGTGTATATTGTCTGTTAGGATGTGCACGTTAGCATCATTAAATGCCAACAGAAAGTGTACGTTATCCTGGTGTATAAATTGTCAGATGAAAGAAACAAGTCACAAGACCGTTTTCTGATTCTTTCTGGTTTTTGTTCTTGATTTTAATGACATTTTTTCTCATTCTTGATCATCAAAATCTCTCTCAATTCTGAGTTCTTTCATGGTATCAGAGATAGTGCTCTCTTTTTTCTTTTGAACATATTCTATCTAGATCTACATCTACACAGTTTGTTTCTTTACAACTTTATGATCTGTGAATTCACTCCAACAATGGAGAATCCAACAGCAACATCAATGGCAAAAATACCATTAAATCAGTTAACAAGTCTAACAACTCTCAATCTTAAAGAAGATAACTACAACACCTGGAAACATCTCATACTTCCAGTAATCAAGAAATTCAAGGTTATGAAATATCTGGATGGAACATTTTTGTGTCCAGAAAAGTATACAAATGCAAGAAATCAAAACAATGGAATAGAAAATCCATTATACCAAGACTGGATTAATGAGGACTCAACCATTATACTGTGGTTGAACAACACAATTTCAGACTCAGTCATAGCCTATTTTGCAAATTCAGAAACATCTCATCAACTATGGAAAAGCATAGAAGAAATGTTTGCAAGAATCTCTTCAACACATTCAATACATCTGAGAACAAAACTCCTTGCACTTAAACAAGGTAATAAGACAATATCAAGCTTAATTGATGATATCAAAACATTAGCAGATCAATTGGCAGCAGCAGGAGAACCAATCTCAGATAAAGAAATAGTAGTTGTTACACTTGCTGCATTACATTCTGATTACATCCCTTTTGCAACTGCAATGAGACGCAGGTATCCTCCTGTATCTAGTATAGAACTTCACAATAATATTTTAAGTGAAGAAATAGTAATCACTCAAAGAAACAATGCTCAAATGGAGAACAATTCCAATCAAGAATTTCTGGCACCATATTCACGACAAAAATCTCAATTTAGGAATAATTCAAGATTTTCTGGTTCTCAAGCTTCACATGATACTTACAATAACAATTCAAGAAACTTCAAAAGTTCAAGACCAGGATATGCAAATAGTGGCAGAAGAAACTTTAATTCTTTTGGAAGGGGATCTTACCACAATTCAAGATTCAATAATTCATACTCAACTAATCCTGTCACATGTCAAATATGTGGTAGAATAGGTCATACTGCCTTATCTTGCAGAGATAGGCTAATTACTCATCACAATGAAACAAAAACACAAGGCTTATCTGCAATGTTTGCAAACCAACACCTACATGAACACAATCCATGGTTTGCAGATACAGGTGCAACAAATCACATCACACCAGACAAAAATGAAGTACATCATTTTTCATCATACACTGGATCCAACAAAGTAACTACTGCTAATGGAGAAGGTATGTGTATATCTCATTCTGGCTCTTCTTTAAAGACAAGCAATGGCTATTCATTTACTCTGTCCAATATGTTAGTTGTTCCTAGTGCCACTCAAAACCTATTATCTGTGCATAAGTTCACAAAAGACAATAATTGCTCTTTAACTTTTACATCTACTGGCTTCTTTGTCAAGGATCTATCAACTGGGAGGATCTTACTACAAGGACCACACAATAATGGCTTGTATCCCATTCAGTTCTTGACACCACCATTCTTACAAGCAAATTCAGCACTTCAATCATCTGTCTCATCAGAAACATGGCATCAAAGATTAGCTCATCCATCTTTCAAGACTTTACAATGTGTCTCTAAAGTCTTGTACCTTCCTAACATTGTCAAAAATCCAATTTCTTGTTTAGAATGTTCTCAAGGTAGATCACACAAATTACCTTTTCAAAAATCAATAAATTCTAGCAGGTTTCCTTTAGAACTGCTACATATGGATCTTTGGGGTCCATGTTCTGTAATCTCATTAGCTGGCTACAAATATTATGTAGTAATAATAGATGATTTTATAAGATTTTGTTGGTTCTATCCTCTATTTGATAAATCTGAGTTGAAGCAAATCTTCTATGATTTTAAGACATACATAGAAAATCAAATCAACTATAAAATAAAAAGAGTGCGTACCTGACAAGTAGCCTTAATGATTGTATCGGCATCGAAATTAAAGTCTGACGTTAACTTAGGATCCTCTTCAAGTATGGACAGCATCACATCCATGAAGTCCTCTTCCACTGCTTCCCCTGATCTTTTTCTTCTTCTTAATCTTATGCTCCTTTAACATTTCACTAAGTATACTACCAAGATCTTCTCCTGTTCTCTTCATCTCACTTTCATAACCTTCAAGATCTATCCACCCGCGAAGAATTGGTGTTGCATCTGAAGGCACAAAGACAACCACCAATCTGAAAAAGTTTGACAGTGCTTTCTGGTACCGGCTCCTGCTAACTTCAGTTTCATCTCCACCAAAACACCTCTTCCCTGAAATCATCCTAAGAGACATACCCACTTGCCACTTTCTCATAGAGTTGTTTTAAATATGCATTAATTTCAGAACCCCATACATGTTTTATCAACTCTAACCTACTATTAAAAAGAAGCTGTTGTACCACTATCTTATTGATTGCACGAAAATATGGTCCATATGGTGAAAACCCATACATTGCGGTATTATACCCCATATGTTTCATTGCTGCTATTACCTTTGGTTTTGATGACCATATCTTATTATTGGTAGTGAAAATTTCTCCAGCTACCTCCGAAGAACTTACTATAAATGTCGGATTTGAGCCGATGCCAATGACGAAAATAGGTCCATACTTGTCAGCCATGATTCCCAAGGTTATGTGAGGAAGGTCTGGTCCTCCTAAGAGAGGTAGATGGCCAATGACTGGCCATGCACCTGATGCTTCTGGTGGCCTCATTGTACTCGGCTTGATATTATTCTTTTTCAACACTCTAACCTTCCTTGGGAGTCATAAAGCAGCCAACAAACCCACAACTGCAAACTGTTAATCAAGTAAAGTTACCCATTAGAGTTCAAATATTGATCATAAACCCTTTTTAGAAAAATAGAGCCTTGAAGTTTAGGGATTGAGATGTCAGTAGCTCACCATTGTCATTAACAATGCGCTGCCATTGATGGTGTTGCATAGAGCTGAACTTAGACCATATGCTTCCATTCTCTCCTTTCAAAATTTTAAGTCTGCATGTTTTCTTCCTTCTCCCTCTGTAATCTCTTGTACTTCTGAGAGAGATGATGTATAGAGATGTAGAAGAAATGATGAAAGGGTGAGTAAAAGATTAACCTTTTTCTTGTTGGTTCACGTGTTTTATTACTCCTTTAGCTCTTCCACACACAAATTGATGCAGCAGGGGAAGGATTATCGACAAGTTCACATGTGATATTAAGCCAAAAACCCATTTCTTACACCAGTGTCACACCATTCCGTTTCCATTTCTCTGATCTAACTTTGGAACTGGTCAGCAGGCTTGGTTTCGTCATGATCTATCAGACCCATGCTTATTTTATAGTCCATTTCTCATGATAATAAAAGGTTCTTTGGAAATTAACGTACTTTTAATCGGAAAAGAAAGCTTATAATTTTGCCAAAAAAGAAATGAACGACCGACAAAGAGAGAAGAAATCAAAATGCACGTGAAAGACAGAGAATCCAATGCGCAGGAGGATGGCTGGGAGTTCTTAGACACATTGATTTATATGTTTAAGAGATTAGTACTACTGGAGTTCAATGGGATTTTCTTCTATTCAATTATGATTAGTTCTTCTCAAGGTCATCTCATTATCTCATTTACTTTCCAAGACCAGGGCAAGATGGGATGCACCATTGCACCTGCGCTTGGTTTCTTGGTTCTATTTCCTCTGACATCTATGTTAGGATCTATGGACTGTCGGACCAACTTCAACCATGACCACTTAGCACTTATATTGTCCCTACTTGACCACCTTAGGATTAGAGGTGTGGGTTTTATCCTAAAATTTCTCGGTGCAATGTAAAGAAAGAGTCTAGTCTATTAATCTCCATATGGAACTTATTCGTTTACTTCATGTGGGACTATTTCTAGTTATCCCATATGTGTTTCATTGATCCACACATCAACAATAATCTTCACATTGATAAAGATTAAACCACCTCACCAACCCATTCATACTCCACAGCACGTCATTCGTATGATGCTACCCATAGAACATGATTACTGTCACGACGCGCCCTTGAGCCTTACTTCACCTTGAGCATTTCCTTTCCCACTTTGAACCCTGCTCCACTTAAGTTAATGGGAGTGGCACACTAACTCCACCTTGAGACCTTGCTCACTTTGGGTCTTGCCTGCTCCACCTTTATTCTGGCTCCACCTGCACCATAAACAGAGTGACATCCGTAACCACTTATCCGCTCGATCTCCAACAATAGACCCACCTTTGCTCTGATACTAGTTGCCAGGACTTTTCCTCTAAATGAACTGCTGCAGACAATCACTTCAGGTACCGACAAACCACGGAATACAAGATCTTAGGATGATATGGTGAATAATAAGTAAACCAATCACAAACAATAACAAAGAATGACAAAGTAATCTCTACATGGCTTAGCACCTATTTATATAGGTAACAAACTTGGCGACCAAAAATCTCTAACTAATATTAGGAAACACCTTCCATATACTAGACGACATAAAATAGGAAATACCCCTTTAGATTCTCAAACTCATTTATAAAATAAGTCTTCAATATACAACAATCTCCCCTGCCTTAAGTAAATCAATAAATACTATTAAGATTGGATTTGCACTAATTTCAAGATGTCCATTTTAAAACAATGATGAGAATTATATTGAACACTCGCTACATTATTTTGATCAGCTATATCATTCATGTTCAATATTGAAATGTAGTACACTTTCTAGGTTCATACTTCAGGGAAAAAAGCTCATGTATAAGAAATAGAGTAAGGATCTAATTAAATCTTGAAGATCAATGGAGGGTCTATAATGGATATATGCATCTCAACACCCTATCAACCAAAGTTCCAGGTGATAAGTGCATAATTCACAATATCAAATTTCTATGCTTTTCTAAGTTATTTCTCTTGTATTTTGTATATTTTACGTTTGTTTTGAGTTTTATAGGTATTTTGGAGTCATGGAAAACCAAAGAAGAGAAATAGCAGATCTAAGGCATTGCTCAGAGTCATTGGGTGTTAATGGGCAAGGGAATCCTGTTGTACAAAGGAATTCAGAGCATTATTAAGGGGAAACCCATCATTTCCTAAAGAAGTGCTATATGGAGTCAAACTACTAAATGAAGAAAGAAGTTCATATTAGGGGCACCTCCCTCTTCTTATAAACTAGCTGCTGAAATAGGACGAGAAGTTTTTTAACATTAGTTCACGACCGACTCCTCTACCAATTCCTTACCGCAACTAAACCAAGTTCTGGTGGGTCGTTACCATTTACACTGTGGTCTGCCTATGAAGTTTTAAGAGATGGATTTCTTCCTTGTTGTAATGTTTCCAGCAAGAATCCAGTAGAAGAAACAACGAGAGAAAATCAAGAGAAATAGAGGTGGTGGTCGCTATCAATAATTTGTGGTTGTACTCTAGAGTTAGGTTTAGAAGTATGGGTTGTTGTCGGTCGATTGCAATGGAAAGAAGAATGAAGTACGACAAAGTTGAGAAGAAAAAGTCGGGTTGGTTTGAATTTGAATCTGATGGTTTGGGTAAGGCAGCAAGGTTAAGATGGAGATGAAATTTATATCTTGGATCAATGGATTGGTTGAATGCTCTTGCTTGTTAGAGTGGGTAGTGATTGGGTTTCAGTGTGAAGACAGGGAGGAGTTTGGTCTGAATTTTGAATCCGAAAGCAAGAAGATGATAGTGTTAATAACATTTAAAATAGTTACACTACGCTTACACCTTTTTTATGTGCTGGCAGATTGTTATTGGTTTTCTTATCTGTGTAGGTTAGCATTTATTAATATCAGTTATTTTGCATTAGCAAACAATCATTTCTCTTTTATATCAGTTATTTGTCAATCATTCATTGTGTAAGAAAATATTTTCTCTCAAGAATAGTTTCATGTACAAAGATTATTTTTGGATCTTCATTTTCAATCTTTGAATTCATTTCGTGTTTACATACTTTCACTGATATCAAATAAACTATGGTAGCATACTGACAATATTTCATCATTATCAGGGTTTAAATCGGTCTTCTTTTTGCTGCTCTCTACTCATTCTTGCATTTCTTTCTTTTCAAATCTACTTTAGTTTTTCTTTCTGTTAATCTTTAAATGATTCGAGAATTTCCATCATCTGCAATAGAGAATCCAACATCAAATTCTATTACTAAGGTTCCTTTAAATCAAATGAATAATTTTGTTACTCTTAAAATGAAGGAAGATAATTTTCTTACTTGGAAGAATCTTATGCTTCCTGTAATTCGAAAGTACAAGACCTTGAAGTTTTTGGATGGTTCTTATCCATGTTCCGATCAGTTCATGAATACATAAAATCAACTTAATGGAATTGAAAATCTATCTTATACAAATTAGTTTGATGATGATACAATGATTGTTATGTGGATTCACTCTACAATTTCAGATGTTGTAATTGCCTATTTTGCATTTTCTCTTAATTCACATCATCCGTGGAAAAACATTGAAGAAAGGTTTGCTAGATCTTCATCTACTCACTCTATTCAATTACATACTAAACTCTTAGATGTTAAACAAGGTAACAAATCGATTCCTACATTGATTGATGAAATTAAATCCTTATCTGATCAACTTGCTGCTGCTGGTGAGAATGTTTCTGACAAAGAATTAGTTGTAGTTACTCTTGTTGCATTGAACTCTGACTATATTCCTTTTACAACATCCATGAGACATCGTAATCCTCTAATTTCTTACATAGAACTTCATAATAATCTACTAAGTAAGGAAGTTGTTATTAGTGATAGAAATAATGCCTTACTCACTAAGTCCACAAATTGATCATTTGCTGCTCAAATCAGTTCTTATAGATCCTATGGTGGAGGTCATAATGCAAAATCTGGTGGTTTAATGCCTACTTTTGGAAGAAGTGGAGGAATATTTGGTTCATTTCACTTTGATAGAGGAAATCCTTCTTTGTTAGGAAGAGGAACTAGCTCTAACACTTATACTTATGCTCCTAGACCATCTATGGATGTACAACCTTCTACATCTCCTTCTTTCATCTGTCAAATTTGTGGTAAAGTAGCGCATGGTGCATTAGAATGTAGGAACAAGCTTAACTTTTCTTACTACAATGTTCATCCACCTAATCACCTAACTGCTATGTTAGCTTCTGCTAATATAATGGGAGAAAATCCTTAGTATGATGATACTGGTGCAAATCATCACATTACTTCTGATGAAATTGATCTACAAGTGGCTTCTACTTATGAAGGTGTTGATGAGTTCCAAGATGCTAATGACAAAGGTATGTCCATCACTCATACTGGATTTTCTTTAAATTCTACACCAAATCACACGTTTAACTTGATCAATGTTCTTTTAGTTCCAAATGCTGCTCAAAACTTACTTTCTGTTCACAGGTTCACCTCAGATAATCAACGCTCAATAACTTTTGATGCTTCTGGTTTTTCTGTGAAGGACTTGTCAACTAGGAAGAAAATTATACAAGGACCTCATAATAATAAACTTTATGCACTTCACTTCATTCATCATTCACCCAATAAGGCTCTCTCTGGTGTCACTACTACTATCTCATCTGAAGTTTGGCACAAAAGACTTGCACATCTATATTTTTTTAGACTTTGAAACATGTTTCTAGTTCTTTGTCTTTACCTTCTATCAGTAAGTCTCCTATATTATGTGGTGATTGTCAATTAGGTAGAAGTCACAAACTCCCTTTTACTTCATCCACACATTGTAGCACTGTTCCTTTGAAGTTATTACATATGGATCTTTGGGTTCCTAGTCCTGTAATGTCCATCTCTGATCAAAAATATTATGTCAATATAATTGATGACTAATCAAAATTTTATTGGATTTTTCCTCTATTTGACAAATCAGAGTTCAAGAAAGTGTTCTTTCAATTTAAGGCACAAATTGAGAAACAAATGCAATGTGATATAAAAGTAATTAAAACTTATGGTGGAGGTGAGTTTCTTCATAATGAATTGATTACTTTTATGGATGATCATGGTATTAGGAATGAGATTTCTTGTCCCCATACACCTGAACAGAATGGTGTAGCAGAATCTAAGCATATACATTTAGTTGATGTTAGGAGGACTTTTCTGATTCAATCTGGTCTTAGTGCTGCATTTTGGGTTAATGCTTTCACTACTGCAAATTATACTATCAACAAATTGCCAACAAGATCAATCGGTTTTAAGACTCCATAGGAAATGTTATTCATAGTGCACCTGACTATTATTTCTTCAGGACCTTTGGGTGCTTATGCTTTCCTTGGCTAAAGCCTTATGTACCTAATAATCTTGCACCTAGGAGTATTTCTTGCATCTTTCTTGGATATTGCTCATCTCAGAAAGGTTATAAATGTTTAGATCCTGCTAATTGAAGAGTTTATGTTTCAAGGCATGTCATATTTCAGGAAACTGTATTTTCACTAAAGAAGTATACAACTATTTTTGACTCTACTATTCGTTCTTCAACTGTACCTTCATCTGCTGAGTCTTTTGATAATATTGATTTTGATCCAGCTGCATCTGCAATTATTCAATATTCTTCAGACTTTGGTGGTTCTTCTCATATTTGTGTTCAAAATGATCATCCAATGACTACGAGAGGTAAAACTGGAATCTTTAATCCAAAAGTTTATTCTAGTAAACATTCATTTTCATCTGCTATTGTAGCTAATATTCCACCTCCAACACCTACTTGTTATTGTCAAGCTAACAAAGACCCAAAATGATGACTTTAGTTGAGCAATACAATGCCTTGTAGGATGCCAATACTTGGTTTAAAGTACCATTTGATCAATCTATGAATTTGGTTGGTTGTAAATGGGTATTTAGGATCAAAGACATACCAGATGGTACTATTGGTGGATATAAAGCATGATTAGTTGATAAAGGATTTCATCAACAAAAAGGATTAAATTACTCTGAAACATTTAGTCATGTAGCTAATCCTACTATAATTAGAGTTCTTCTTGTTAATTCTTTGAATTTTGATTAGTCAATTACTTATCTTGATATGAGTAATGCCTTCCTTCATGGAGATTTTCCTGGCTTTATTGATCTTGATCATCCAAACTATGTCTGTAAGTTACATAAGTCTTTGTATAGACTCAAGCAAGCTCCTAGGGCTTGGTATGAAAAAGTGATACAAGTCCTTCTTTCCTATGACTTTGTTCTTTCAACAACTGACTTTTTATTGTTTATTCAGAAGTAAGGTTCAAGGATAACTTTTATCCTAGTGTTTGTTGATGACATCTTGGTCAGAGGGAATTCAAAATCTTATTGCAATGATCTAATCACTAAGCTTCAAGGACATTTTCCTATAAAAAAATATGGGTGATCTACATTATTTTGTTGGTCGCAAGGTCAAAAGAAACTCTTCTGGGCTCTTTTTATCTCAAACAAAGTATGCCTTAAATTTGTTGGAAAAATATTCTACGGGTGGAGATAAACCATCTTCTTCTCCAGTTTCTGCCAATTTTAAGCTTCAAGCCTCTTCCAGTGATAAACTTTCATATCCAACTTCATACAGGTCTTTGGTGGGTGCACTGCAATATTTGACCTGGCCAAGACCTGAAATATGCTTTGCTGTCAATCAGGTCTGTCAACAAATGCAGAATCCAACAACTGAGCATATGGTTGCAGCTAAAAGGATCTTAAGATACATAAAGGGAACAATTGATTTTGGTATTTTGTTTACTAAAGGTTGAATGCAGTTCATGGTTTTAGTGATGCAGATTGGGATATGGATCCTATTTCAAGAAGAAGTACTGGAGGCTATTGCATTTTTTTTGGCTCCAATCTCATTTCCTGGTCTAGTAAAATGGCAAACTACAGTTGTCAGGTCCTCCACTGAGGCTGAGTTTCGCAGGTTGGCCAATTCTGCTGCTGAGGTAATATGGATACGCAAGTTACTAAAGGACATGCATATTTTTATCTCAAATGCAAACCTATTCTCTGTGAGAACATCAGTGCCATATATATTCATATAATCCTGTATTTTACACAAGAATGAAGCATTTAGTTTTGACCACAACTTTGTTCGTGAACTAGTTCAGTCTGAGGATCCACACATCCCCTACATTTCTACACTTGAGCATGATGCTAACATCTTTACCAAAGGTTTGTCAGGACCGCGCTTTGCTCTGCTTAGAGGAAAAATGAAAGTCCAGCCTTTATCTGCTGCAATCAGTTTGAGGGGGGATAGTAGCACTTAAAATAGTTACACTACGCTTACACCTTTTATATATGCTGGCAGATTGTTATTGGTTTTCTTACCTGTGTAGGTTAGCATTTATTAGCATCTGCTAGTTTACGTTAGCAAACAATCATTTCTCTTTTATATCGGTTATCTGTCTGTCATTCATTGTGTAAGAGAATACTTTCTCTCAAAAACAGTTTCATGTACAAAGATCATTTTTGGATCTTCATTTTCAATCTTTGAATTCATTCCGTGTTTATATTCTTTCACTGATATCAAATAAACTAGGTGTCATTGTTGGGAATCTAGATGAATAACAAGAGATTGAAATCTAGTTTATGTGTTTGAATGGTCAGTGAATGAATTGTTAGTGTGTGACCGGTTGATAATTGCAGGGACGGAGAATTGATTGGTATTACAACCAACAATTTTTGTCGGAAATACCAAACAAAAACTGAACACAAGGTGCTCGAAGAAATGCCTCATAGATACAACCGTGAGATTTGAGTAGCCTGTCATTCTCATGGAATTGATAGGCTTGGTAAATCTGAAGTCTTTGTTTTAACCCTGATTTGGGATAGGATTGAGTGGGCTTTATTATTAAAATATGATTTTGACTAAAGGTTGTGGGATATATGCTTATTTTTGAAAATTGAAGATTATGGTTTAATTAGAGAAGAGTTATATTCTAAGAGGGATTATACAAGAGAGAAAGCTATATAAAAGCAACTTCAACAAGAGAGGGAGATATCTAAGTTTCACATAGTTCTCTTCTCACATCTACTACTTCTTTTTGTAGGTTCGCGGGGAAGATTTCTCACATCTAGGGTTTGCAATTTATTTTCTTCTCAAATTAAATTGTGTAAACTCATTTTATGAGTAGTTAATTTTATTGTTGGTTAGGGAATAGTTGGATTGCTCAAACATGAATTAATACATTAGTTTTATCTCAATATTATTGTTCATGATTCACTATAAATACTAATTGATTGATTGTTGTTTAGTTAAGTTGCAAATTGGTTGAACTCATATTCATATCTATAGCTAATTTAGGGCTTATTATATGCAAAAGTGATACTCCTTGAATACAATGATAAACATTTAATTCATACATTTTTACCGCTTAATGTATATTTGTTAGTATTTGATTTTGTAATAACGTATTATTTTTATACTTTTATAGATGGTATACGTAAAACCCGGAGCTGCGATTAAATACAGCTAAATAGATTAAATTGATTTAACATATAGAGTTGGCTAACTTTGCTACTCTACTATGGAAGCCAGATGACAGAACAGTAAAGTAGGTGGGGTTGTTGGAGTAGAGGTGGTCGGTGATTAGTGTACATGGAAGATAAGCAGAGAATTGGCTGTGAAGGCTGGGTCTAATACTTCTTGGGGTATGGCAAAAAGACGTGGAAGGTGGTGAGAAGTGGATAGAAAAGAGATGAAACAAAAGTGATTTATAGAGGAGAGAGTGGAGAATAGGTACTGCTGGAGAGGGTGTAGCTTGATGGGAGACTTTTCTTTTGGTTGAGAAGAGTACATGCGTCAGGTGGAGAAATAGATGTCAATGAGAAAGAGAAGAGAGGGTGATGGCTAATGGAGAGGTGATCTAGAGAAAAGAAAAGAGAGTGTTTGGTTGAAAGTGACGTGAGAAGAAAAGCACATGGGCTACTGAAACGGTGATGAAGTTGGACGTTGGCTAGAAGTGGGGTCCGGTGGTGTGTAGCTCGGTGGAAGGAAAGAGTAGGGTAATTTGTCGGTTATTGAAGCACGTGAATAGAGGAGGAACAACTTGACTAACTATAAATAGAAAAGAGAGATTGAAGAGGGGGAGTCAGGGGGGTTAGAGCTCTTCTTTTAGGTTTCTTTTTAGGTTTCCAGGGGAAAGAGTAGGCTATTGGAGGAGTACGGTTGGGAGGCAGTCGAGGTTTTGAAGGTCAAAAGCGTGTACGGTGAAAGAGAAGAAGTAGTCTGCACATGCGACAATGGACAAAATACGGAAAGAGGGAGGCGTGAAGGCTGTGCGGAAGAAGAAAATAAGGGTTGACGGTATACATGAGCAGTAATCATAAAGGGTTTAATCTTTTCCCTCTTTCCTTTTCTTAATTATTTTTATGGATTTTAAGAAATCTATCTCCATGTCTCACTAATTTTGTGGCTAGGGTTTAATGTTAAAAACCCTTAAAGTTTTAGATCAATTAAATGAAGTATTTGATACAGACTATTATGATTTGAATAGATTGATTCCATGATTTTGATTTATTGAATTTTATTAAAAAATTGTGATTTCGTTAGATGGTACATGTTTGGCCTAGGTTTTTGATGTTCCATGCTTTTGGTATACAATTGTTATTTTGAAAATCTACCTGTTGCAAATATATTTGTCTACTTATTTGATATTTCATGCTTGGGTTAAATCCTTAGATGGGGTATGCTTAGAATAGCCAGGTATTATTTGTGGACCTATAATTAGTTTCGTACAATTTTCTCGCTAACGCAATTTGATGGTGTATGCTTAGACTTAGAACTTTTGATGCACCATGCTTAGGGCGTCCCAGTGATATTTGCGACTCTAAATATTCATGAGTTATGTTTCACTTCAGTAATCAAATAGAAATAGTGGTGGATACTGAAAACCCTGGTTACCGACTCTCCCATTTGATTTATTTTATTAGTTTAATTTATTTTTCTTGTTTTAACTTTATTCCGAAAAATCCAAAAATATTATTCTTGATTAGTTATTTGAGATATTGATTGCAGTATTTTCCCGCTTCCTGTGGGTTCGACCCGTACTTTCCGTTGTCTACTAGTTAGACGCCGTGCGATTCCGGTTATTTATATAGGGTAATCTAAAATCCCATCAATTTTTGGCGCCGCTGCCAGGGAGCGGTTGTGGAATATTGTAATTAGTATTTTTAATTTTCTAATCGTAGTTTAGTTTTTTATTTTTATTTGTTTTTATTTTATTTTAGGATTTTTAGTTCTTTTTGACTAGTTTTGTGTCTTAGAATTTTATTTCAGGTACCTTTGGGGTTGCTCCTGGTCGTCTAGCTCAACAAAATTCGTCTGCTGCAAAATACTCACGGGTTTCTTGCTTGTGAGTTATATATTGAACGATTTGGACAGGTTGGACGCTCATTACTCTAAATTGTGAATGTTGATACGAGGTACTAGTACTGCTTTTCGAAGTGGGAAAATATTTAGTTGAGTTCTTTGAACTCTTCCGTTCCAATTATAAGGGTAGGAGCAAATATTTATTTTTATTTTATTTTATATATATGGAATCTGTTTGCATGATTGATTCTAGCACCAAAAGTATTAGTGATCCGTTAGAGGCCTGCTTGGCCCATTTTGGAGCCTACTACAATGAGGATAGGTATTATGAAGAAGTTAATGCGTTGTTAGATTTTGTACCCGTTTTGGATTATGGAAAATGGAAACGTAAACCTAGTAATGATGTATGTGTTAATTCCGAGGAAACTTTAATTAAGTTTAACGACTTAGAGTTTGTTTATAAACCCATAGACTTCCAAAAGTTACCTAATTTAGGGTTAGAACTATGTGTTTCAAAAGTTTTGTTGGATTACTTTGCATCCAAATACCCAGATGACTTGCCTATTCCTGACACTGTGCATGAACCAATCAATACTTCCCCAATATTATCCCCATATTTTGTTCTTTACGCACTTCCAAGTGTAGTAAAAACTTGGTTTGGGGGTAATCCCTTATTTTTGATAGTTTTAGTGTCTCTGTGTTGCAATAATATAATTGTGAAACTGTCATTTGTTTATATTGTATTCTGGGTTGATCCCCAAATTTTTAGGTTGTTAGTGTATGAGGATCCTTTCTGTACATATCCAGTAGGTAGATTTTTAATTTTCTTGTTTTTATTTTCTTTTTAGAGTTTTTAGAGTTTTTATTTTTATTGTTCTTTGTTATTACTATCTTTTGATATGTGTTTCAGAAAATACTGCTTTTCTTGCGTCAATCAGGTGAAATCTTCCAACCCCTTTTCTTTGATTTACATTTGTTTCTCTTATTTATATTTATTGTATACCACTTTAGGTTGCATGGTTTGAAACATTGAGGACAATGTTAAATTTAGGTTTGGGGGTAGAGTTTCATAAAATTGATGCCAATAAAGAAACTCCAAAATTTAGAAACTTGTGAATTATTCAGGATGACACTAACCATTCTAGGTAGATGGAAACATAGCTCTTATCTATAGGAATTGGTGTACCCAGCTAAATTGTCTATTCATATCTGAATGCACTTAGGTGTTAGAAATAACATGATAATCATTGAACAAGCATATCTCAGAATCATCATAATCATATCACTTTCTATTTTTATTTTTGCAATTTTATGTTTCTCTAAGTGATTTGGTGGGGCCCTAGTATTGCCATAAGGTCGTAGTTCGGATGTATTAGAATTTTAATTTTGTCAAAAAAAAAAATTAACACTTTGATAGCAATATGTGTGTGTTTTCCCTGTCTATGTTGCCTAAGCAAGCGTGGAATGCAGGATCCATGGGAACTATCATGTAATATGATGAAAAGGAGCATGCGATTAGATTCAAAAGATCTAATCATGTAGTCGTGAAAAAAAAAAAAGAAAAAAAAAGAAAAAAAAAGAAAAAAAAAAATTATGTATATAAATAATAATAAAGATAGGAGCATCCGAGCCGGACTTTATACTAATATTTTGGGAAACACCGTTCACCTTAGTCAACATATGCACCATTAATTACTTCTATTTTCATCTTCTAACCTATCTCTATGTTTGAATTTGATTGATTTCGAGCAATGTGAATTATATCCAGTTTTGGATGTTCAATGATTATTTGAGTAGAGTTGCATTCTTATATGAATTTTAGTACGCTGAGTACAAACTCGCGTACAACAATTGGATTCATACAAGGTAATGATTCTTATAGTCGAAGAAATTAGTACACCAACTAAATAGCTTGTTTAGTGTAATCCTCAATCGTTCACATGCTAAAATTTGAAGTACAAGTTTTGTGGGTAAACCTCTTGTAAACCTCACGAGACAAAACTCGTCCGTTAATGCCACTTAGGGGTTTAAAGGCTTATTACATATGCTAAATGTAGTCGCGATTCCTACGAAAATGAGTTAGGATTTTATTCTATTTTCAGATTAGTTTTGCTCGAGGACTAGCAAAATATAGGTTTGGGGATATTTGATAAGCATTTAATTCATACATTTTTACCGCTTAATGTATATTTGTTAGTATTTGATTTTGTAATAACGTATTATTTTTATACTTTTATAGATGGTATACGTAAAACCCGGAGCTGCGATTGAATACAGCTAAATAGACTAAATTGATTTAACTTATAGAGTTGGCTAACTTTGCTACTCTACTATGGAAGCCATATGACAGAACAGTAAAGCAGGTGGGGCTGTTGGAGTAGAGGTGGTCGGTGATTAGTGTACAAGGAAGATAGGCATAGAATTGGCTGTGAAGGCTGGGTCTAATACTTTTTGGGGTATGGCAAAAAGACGTGGCAGGTGGTGAGAAGTGGATAGAAAAGAGATGAAACAAAAGTGGTTGATAGAGGAGAGAGTGGAGAATAGGTACGGCTGGAGAGGGTGTAGCTTGATGGGAGACTTGTCTTTTGGTTGAGAAGAGTACATGCGTCAGGTTGAGAAATAGATGCCAATGAGAAAGAGAAGTGAGGGTGATGGATGATGGAGAGGTGAGCTAGAGAAAATAAAAGAGAGTGTTTGGTTGAAAGTGACGTGAGAAGAAAAGCACATGGGCTACTGTATGGTGATGAAGTTGGACGTTGGCTAGAAGTGGGGTCCGGTGGTGTTTAGCTCGGTGGAAGGCAAGAGTAGGGTAAGTTGTCGGTAATTGAAACACGTGAATAGAGGAGGAACAACTTGACTAACTATAAATAGAAAAGAGAGATTGAAGAGGGGGAGTCAGGGGGGTTAGAGCTCTTCTTTTAGGTTTCTTTTTAGGTTTCCAGGGGAAAGAGTAGGCTATTGGAGGAGTACGGTTGGGAGGCAGTCGAGGTTTTGAAGGTCAAAAGCGTGTACGGTGAAAGAGAAGAAGTAGTCTGCACATGCGACAATGGACAAAATACGGAAAGAGGGAGGCGTGAAGGCTGTGCGGAAGAAGAAAATAAGGGTTGACGGTATACATGAGCAGTAATCATAAAGGGTTTAATCTTTTTCCTCTTTCCTTTTCTTAATTATTTTTATGGATTTTAAGAAATCTATC